>JAZHYW010016767.1:0-24112 GCA_037355805.1 Ixodes ricinus
AGGTGATGGGTGACATCACGTGGTTGTTATCAGGTGATGACCACAACACCTGGCTTGTGGTTTGCGGTTTGAGGTTTGGTTTGTGGTTTGCGGTGGCACGCTTCTGGCACGCGCCTGACACGCGACGCGCACGTGACCTCACACCACGTGACGCGAGGGCGGGACCTCGCTGAGCTCTGATTGGTCACTGGATAATGCCCTGTGGGCGGGGCCATCGATGCCCACGGCCTGTCATTGGTCACTGGGATGGGAGAGAGGGAAAGGGCCCCGCCCTACTGCGCTGTGATTGGTCGGATCGGGTTAGGCTCCGCCCTCCTGCGCTGTGATTGGTCGGATCGGGTTAGGCCCCGCCCTCCTGGGCGTTTGTTGACAAACTGTGTGAGCTGGTACAGTTTTCCTACTACTCGGGTAGCCCGACTTGCATCCCGGCGCCAAGCAGTGTGTGTGTCCGTCTTGTTCCTTGCATTTGTGACCGAGACGGCAACAGAACGGCGAAGACTCCCCACCACTACACCACAAAGAAAAGCGCTACGGTGCTACGTTCGGGAGAAGCCTACCGCCTCAGCGTCGTCTACTTCTTCGCTCATCGCACATCTGCCATCTGCCACAAATTCTCCTAGGGCTCGGAACTCCAGCGCCACTCGCGGCCATCTACGATGACTGTCTTCACGCGGCCCATTGTAAGCTGGCGCCGCTCTCGCCACTACATTCTCTAGAACACTGTACTCACTGGTATCGCTTTAAAACACTATTTTGTACGAAAAAGCCTCACTTCAAGTGCTGCGACAACTTCATTTTTTTCTCGATGTATTTTTCTCTGTTTTTGCTACGCTGTTCAATCGGATTTTTGTAGATCATAGGAACGTGAAGTTCAGCAGATACAATGAAGCAAAATACATTGTTTAAAACAAAGCTATAATTGTTGGCTCTTTCACGTGATATTTTTATTTATCCAGCATAGTTTGAACAATGGATTATGAGAGATAAGTGCACTGAATAGATCCTGAAGTAGCTGTGTCCTGGCCAAATGTCAGCTGCGAAGCCCAAAACTTCCCAAAATGTTTTTGGGTTTATTATTTTTTTAATAAAAACAGTAGAACGAACGGCCCATGACCACGTATTGTTCAAATCTGTTTTTCCTGCGGAGAGACAGCTGTCACTTTGCTCTGCTCCTCAAGATTGTCTCGAAAAGGTCGCAGCGTTCGCGGTTTGCCGACTGAAGCTGAGTAAAGCTTTTTGGGTTTTAACTCGGTTGCAGCTGCTCGCGGCTTACATGAGTGACTTCGCGGCCTCTCAAGAATACTGGTCAAGTCAATAGCACGTAGAGGGCAAGGCCTTCTCATGACGTCACCGTCAGTGGTCTTGAGGTCTAGCATTGTGAGGCGCCGCATGATGCGCTGGCGATGCTGACGCAAGCTAGGTGGCATTGCCTCGAGTCACTAGTGATGACGTACGGGCGGAAAAGCCTTGCGCTATAGGTAGACAATTTACTCAGTCACAGCACGACGGTGAAAGCATTGCGGAGCTATGTTTTTTTTATTATTAGCAGAAAGTTGCATATGACGTTGCTATACCTCGCCTCAGCCTACGATTAACTAAAGGTCAAAATTCACATGCTGCCAGGTTCAGTCACGAGCTAGTTATAAGTCAGGTGGTGTATTGCCCCGACTTGCTGATCAGTGAGCGAGTCTCGGATATAGGCACTGCCGGATAAGACATGGTTCCAAGCTGAACTCTCATTGAACCTGGAGCCCGTTCTTTTGGCCTTTAGTTTATTGTTGGGTGCGACGAGGTATAGTGGGATTGTTTCTGCTTTAGACGGGGCGATTACTCCATATCAACAACAGGAGCGTATGCTACTGCTGACGCTAGAATGCGCAATGCTTCCACAAGTTAAATCACACATAAAACACAATCTTCTCATTTTCAAGTGAGTCTAAGGTCCTGCCTTTCACACTTGCATTTGTCTGCAAGTGAACTCTCGTCGTAAGGGGCCACGAGGCTGCCTAACGCGCCCGGAAGCAGCCGAGCGCAAGTGTTTGAGCCAGCCTAGCACAACTGGAAACATTGCGCCCCATGCTTGCGCAGTGTCCCAGGTATGAAAATATAGAGATGAGACCCAAATGTTTTTATACGTGGTGTGCGGGAAACAGGAGACCACTTGCAAATAGGTCTATTCGGATTGGGCCCCGGCTTTCGTCTGCTCGCGCACGAGGTCCTCGAACGGCCAACAGTTGATAGGGGTATTCACACGAAGGAGAACTCCGCGGACGGATGTCGTGACGTCAACATCCTAGGAATACTCCCGTCCCGGCTCCGCCGCGTGCACGCAGGAGCTTTCGTGCTGTCAGCACTAGAGTAACTGTACAGGCTCTGCTTGCAGAGCCAGAGTATCTCGTTCCTTTTCCTTTCGCCGCCATCTCCGTATTGGCGGAGGAGTGGTCACGCGGGCAGAACTGGAGCCGACCTCGCGTGCGGAAAGCGGCCTTCCAGAGCGCCGAGTTTCGGGGAACATATTTTCCGCTTTGCGTTCGAACAATATTGATCCTGGACTAAAATCAAACGAGCCGAAAGCTTCTAAGTCGTTGAACATTATGTGCGTCAACTGGTACAGTACAATCCGTTTTTTTATAACGCGAGTGATGTGTTAGGACGTGTGTTTCCAAGGTATGCGGAAGCAGACGACACTGGACGACGATCGCGTTGCTCGCGTCTGCGGCTCTCGCGGAGTGATGCGCGATACGCGACCGGCACATCCAGCCGTCCGGGAACGAGGCGAGCTCTCGCTCGAAAGCGAGGGGACAGGCGTTTTCGTCAGCCGCTGCGTCATTTACCGCAATGAATTTCGCATGCGCGTAGAAAGAGCCCCGTGAAAATGACAGACTGTAGTGTTACGAAGTGCACAAATCGAGCGGACAGCGGCCAGAGCTTGTATCCGGATTCCGACGGCGAGACACGATTTCAAGAGCTCTATTCGGGCGTCTCGAATTCGCGAAATGGCAAGAGCTTTGGATAAAAAAGAAGAAAAAGGTTGTACACTATTTTAGCATGAAAGTGCGTGTGCTCGACTTTCCTCAGATTCGCATATAATTGGGACGCACGAAGGTAAAGCACTGCTCAGTCTACATAAAACCAAATAAACTGTCTGCTAAAAACAAAAAAAGAAGTCACTCGTTGAGCAGCGGCACCCACGCTCTTCGATTAGACACAAGTGGAAAATAAGCTGGCCTGCATTCTTTTGCGTCTTGCGATCGCTCGAGGGGAAAGGTCCTCCAAAGGTTGGGCAGACAGCGGGCTCACGATGCTATATGCGTCCCGGCAACAGCGACTTGACTTCACTTCACACGCGACCCGCGGGATCCACGTGTGCGATTCTTGCGACCGAGAGGGAAACAAGAAACCACGGTGTGCAGGAAACGACAGGAGAACGATGACGGCGCATGCGCTGCTCGCCGCTGCACGCCGCACTATTTTCCTTATGCAGCGCGCCGCAGCACGCCACAGCACGCCGCCTCGCGTCTGCGCCTTCGTGTCCCCTGCAAAAACCGACCGTGGCTTCCCGCAGCGCTTGGCTCCAGAATAGCACCATTGCGGTACTCTGCTCCGCAAGCGGACCATATACCAGTTAAGGCCGGTTCCAGACACTTGCGTTTGAGTGCGTTTGACTGTGTTGCGGCGAGAACCGAAAGCGAGTCACCGGCACATCTGTGCTTCGTATGAAGCAGGGAATCCAATTCAAGGAATCTTCTTGGCACGCGATATAAGCAGCAGGGATGTCCTGGTTTCTCGCCGCCGCAACGTAGTCAAACGCAGTCAAACGCAACTGTCTGAACCAGGCTTTACTCTTGTCAGCACAACACCTCCGCGCCTCCGCCACGGAGGAGAAGGCGCCGCGAGGCGTCAAAAAGGGATGACGTATGTCTCACGTGATGCGCGCTCCGCGGAGAGAAAGGGGCCGATTTCTCCTTCGTGTGGATACCCCATTAAAGGGGCAATGCAACAATTTTTGTACTTTGCGCAAATACCGCTCAGAACAGATCCCTGACGTTAATGACCTATGATACACGCGTTCGTTTTTCACCCCACGCAATAGAAGTCCCAGAAAAAAAAATAAAGAAAACAAGCAGCGTTCGCCCCCTCAACTCGCAGCCAGAACAAGCGGCCACGTGATCTGGAGCCGATTATATGCCGCCAATGTTGATCATAGCCACGCGCTGTGGCTGGCAAAGCACAGGACACGCGCTGAGTTCCAGACATTGTTATGGCTCGGCTATTGTCGTCGATGCAGCGATTGGACACGGGCTACTACCCGAATGCTTCTCGAGCTAGTAATTATCACGAGCCCAAATCGAGTGCCCACGCAATGCTCGGGTCCAATCTATGAACCACATTCAAATATCGTCATATGGGTGTACTGCGATCCCCACTTTACGTCATCAAATTTTGCAAAGGAGAGATTGAATGAAAATGGTCGCTCTTGTCTTTGAAATTACACCGCAACAAAGGAGTTTTTTGGCAAGTGGCGTTGCGTGCGAGAATCCTTGACTCCCACTTGTGCCAGTAAGCTCGTGTACAGTTTAAAACATTCCAATTAAATATCGTTGCACCGCTCCTTTAAAGGGGTATCCACACGAAGGAGAACTCCGCGGACGGATGTCGTGACGTCAACAACCCGGGAAACTCCGTCCCGGCTCCGCCGCGTGCAGTTACAAAGCTTTCGTGCTGATGGAACGAAGCCTCCGCGCCTCCACCACGGAGGAAAACGGCGCCGCGAGGCGTCACAAAGGGATGACGTATGTCTCACGTGATGCGCGCTCCGCGGAGGAAAATGGAGGATTTCTCCTTCGTGTGGATACCCCATAAGCGCCAGTCTCTCAGTCATTACATAACACTAAGCACCTCGTTATGGTTGGTATCAGCGGGAGATGTTTTGGTGGTGCCCTCCTATGGCTCCCTCTCGAGACGTCATTACCTTACGAACAACAAGTTCGATGGTGTTAGTAATTAGTATGGTGGAAGCTTGAAATCATTGTGCTCTAAAACCAACGCTGCCAACACCGTCAAAATTAAAGTTCTTACATCGCTCTTATTCCCGTCGATGAGAAATCTTTTGCTGACGTCATAGTCAGCATTCGGCCCGTCGTGGAAGGTCGACCACAGTGACGTTTTTGGCCGCGTGCATCGCCAATAGGGAGTATTCAATGGTGGCCATTTTTGAGTGCGCGGCTCCAGGGCGCGTGCAGACGGCGAGCTTCAGCAGTTATTTTACAACGTGCATTCCGCACCATTGAGATTGCCCGTTTTAACAGGATCATTCTGAACATGTGCTCTAAGAATCGGCCTCAACTATGGCGTCCAGTGAATACGTCGACATGAACGATCGAAAGCGTCGCTGTGGTCGACCTTCCACAATTGGCCGAATGCTGACTATGACGTCAGCAAAGCAATTATCTTCGACGGAGGAGTAGTCTAAGAACTTCAATATTGACGGTGTTAGCAGTGATTCTTTCAGAGCGTAATGACTTCAAGCTTCCATCATGCTCATTAGAAGCACCATCGAACTTGATGTTCGTAAGGTAATGACGTCAGGAGAGGGAACCAAAGAGGGCGCCACCAAAAACATCTTGCCGCCAATAGGAAGTATTCACTGGCGGCCATAGCTGTGAGAGCGATAGCTGAGCGTGCGCTGACGGCGAGCTTCAGCAGTTCTTTCGCCAAGTGCATTCCGCACCATCAAGATTTCCGCTCATAGGCGGCTATTAATGTGAGGCCGTTCGGAGCCTGCGCTCTAAAAATCTCCCTCAAATATGGCGTCCAGTGAATACCCTCGATAAGGGTAGATGTTCTGAGTGCTCCGCGTTCTTGCGTAGTTCCATGTGCCGCCGCTTCATGACGACAAAGCTGGCGCTGTGGACAGAGTACTAATGCATTTCTGCTCGAAGGGGCGTGACGTGAAAAGTTTCATTGTGCAGTAAAGTGATGTACGCGCGGGGCACGAGAGCGTCTCGTACTCCACGGGCCCATGCAGGACGCACATCTACGCCAAGCCTTTTCGGATGAAATCCAACTTCTTATCGTGCTTTTTTTTTTTTTGTAAAGCTAATGTCGCATCGTCTTCACGTCTGTCTCGTTCTTGTTCAATATTTGACAGCACTAGCCTGCGAGAATTGGTGGGACCCTCTCCTTTATAAATAAAGATAAAAAGGACATTAGCTGCTCCTGTCTATATGCAAGAGAGGCTATAAAATCGCCAGGCAAACATTTAAAGGGTTATTATCTTCATTTCTCCCAGAATTGTAATATTTTTGGGAATGATCTCGTTTTGACCGAAGGACAAAATATTTGGCTTCAATTGGTCGTTTGTACATTCCATATAGGAACAAAAATATATAAAACAATTTGCAATGTAAATCACAATGAAATCTAGTTTTTTTAAATTTCATATTCACTTTAATATAAAGTTTCAAACTTAGTATATTGACTTGAGGTGTTAGTGAAATCCTTCATTAAGATGTCACGTTTCTGCACCATTAAGTTGATTTTTCAGACCTGTTATCCACCTCACCAGCAAAACTTCACCGGGATTGCGCGCGTGCGCGCCGCGCGATGGAGGGTGGGGTACCGGTGCCTTCCCGCGCCTTCTTCATGAACAGGTGGCATGCATTCGATTTCGCTGCTCGGCACACCTCCCCTTATTGCCAACGTCGCCCATAGCTTCCTTCCTCTTCTCACTCGCCGAAAAACCACTACGAAATTTCGTCGCAAGGCTGGGCGCTCACCCAGTTCTATGTCTGAGGCTTAGTTGGCGTGGCGTTGAACACATTAGAACGAACCATGGATACCGCCCGTGATACAAAAATAGGGAGGCCTACAAATACTTACTCAATGTGCTTGCTGCAAAGAATTAAAAAAATGTGACCCCTTAGATTGCACATAACCTCTGCGATTCAGAGAGTAAAAATGCGGTGTCTCTCTTACAGTAACGGGTGGAGAGGAGCTCTGACTCATCTGAAATGAAGTCGCACAAAACATCTCAACACTGTATCAAATGAAGCTTTGTTGTATCGGTACACAGAAGAATTCATCTTGGAGCGTAATTTTCGGGCTCAGGTTCCTATTCCGTGAGACTTCTATTTTTTTAGTTTCCATGCGAATCAAACGAATTCTACATTCCTTTCACGAATACTCTTAAAGGCAGATTCAGACACTATCAGTCGCTTATTACCGAGAAATATAAAGCTGGCGCTACGTATGGGTAACCGTGGAACGCTGGTGATTTCCGTAAATGGTCTATTTTTTCCGCTCATTATTATATTTTTTTTCATTGGCTCCTAAAAGTTTTTGACAATGTGATAAATAACCGTTTGTCATAGATACTACGCACATTTCATCTCGCAAATAGCGCAAAACAATGACTCTAGTAAAATGCAGTTCCAGTGTCGCCTCATAGATGGTGCCAGCGTGCCGGTGTATTCTCTCGACGTAAGAGGTCACTAAAGAACTCGGTACTTAGCCAAAGCAAGCGTGTGAACGGTACTTAAGTGCAGTCTAAAGGCAGCACGCCTGACTGACCGTCGAAGATGTAGGTCAGGATGACCACGACGCCAATCAGCACGGCGGGAAAGCCGGAAGTGACGACGCAGAAGCACAGGTAGGTCATGGCGCTTGGAACGAATTTGGTCTCTCTGGAAAGCGTCAGTGCCACGAAATCATTTTTGTATGTACACATCAAGAAATAACTTTTAATAAAAATCCCTGAAGAAAGAAAAAAGAAAATAGAGCGAGACATAAGCTCATAAATAGACCATTGTTTTATTGCTTCACAAATGCCAATTCGGGGCTTTGTTGCAGCACTGTTAACACTCGAATAAAACACGCAAATAATTTATGACGTTCGCATTTCCACAAAACAATAATACATATTGAACAAAAAAAGTTGTCTGGCATAGTTGGAGCGTTAAAACGAGTAGAAGGGGATTATATTAAAAATAAACGATCTAAAAATGATGTTGGAAAGAGATTGAATAGAAGGACGGCAAGAAAAGGCAACGACATGCTAGGTCAAGACAAATAAAATTATACTTAGTTTATATATGCAATATGTTTTAAAACTTTATGCATCACTGAAGCTCAAAAATTTTATAACTGGTAAATTAAAATGCATTAGTGTCAAAGAAGTTCAATAACGGTTGATCCAAAGCTAACACGAACTACGTTGAAAGAAAGCTAGTCAGCTTATTCTTTATTCTATTCTCTAGTGACGGTCGCTTCTGAAATTCATTTATAGCTTCAATGGCCATATACTATATTGGCTGAGAATTGGCACTTCTCTATTCATACTCATGCAAGTGTGCCACGAAAAAAAAGCATATGTATGCATAATGAAAAAGACGTACGCGGAGGTGTGTTCCGTGTTAAGAGTTACCTTGCGTGTCAGGGACAAGAAATAAAACAAGTATTCACATTCACTGGGGAAACTACGTCAACTATAGCACTCCTAAAATCTAATTATATCTTTTTTATACAGCGACCGAACAGTGTGGTTCAATAAGCAGAAAGCTGGCTAAAGTTATGGTCTCTTTACTTTCTGCATGGCTTAGTAATACCAGAAAGCTTTCAAAATTAAAGTGGTTTGTTATATGCATCACCGCTGGGCCGTAACCGCTGACATGATATCCCCCGGTTGAGTTATTGTCAAACAATTCATGTTTATTAAAAACGTAACTGGTAGGTGCTCAAAACAAGCAATTAAGAAAAGAAAACTAGTTTCAACAGGTATACATTACGCTGCTCATCTTGCTATCGCATCAGTTATTTATTAATTGTTTTACTTAAACACTGACGAAGCAATACTTATGCTTTAAGAATAAATGCTTACCGCGCGTTTACTGGAAGAAAAAGAACCAGAAATATTTCATATAGAGTGCGGCTCAGTGACTGTCCTGCACTACAAACAGGTCTATAACCGTCAATCCACTACACAAACGGTCCACAACGAGTGCTTATAAAATATGCAGGGATGAGCGAGCTGGTAGTGTAGCGCCATGCCTGCGGGATCGAAAGGCACGTAGATATTATACATGATTCTAACCGGAGACGACGGGACGACAAGTGGACAAGGGGCAAACACACACGTCTCAAACGCAGCTATTCACACATCATGTTTTATACGCCACCTTCTCACACGAACTCTACCGATTATGTACACGTTCACACTTCCATCGTCACACTCTCCATAACACATCCAATGGTACCAGGTTCAGACTGATCTGAGTGGGTTTTCCTTCGTAGTTGAGCGGACCATTGTATGAAATCTTGTGTTTTTTATACCTTGATACGGCCTTGTTAGAGAGGTTTGAGTCTTGAAACGTATGTGTCATAGAGGGTGTGACGATGGATGTGTGAACGTGTGGAAACTCGGTGAAGGTGGCACGTACAGTCTTGTACCATTGGCTATTATGGAGGCCGTGCCGTCGGCTGTGTGAACGTGTGCGAACTCGGGGAGATTGTGTGAGAGGGTGCCGTATAAAACATGATGTGTGAATAAAATCTATTGAGGGGGATCGGTGGCCGAGTGGGCTCACGCTTCTCAACACGGAGCGTGGAGCGAAAGTTTGCGCTGCAGAACCTACTGGGTTTGATCGCCACCCCATGCCCGTTTCGATCTGGATGAGTTTCGCACCGTCATGTGTTTTTGAAATTACTACTGATTGGTGCACGTTAACGACCCCAGGTTAGCGGTTGCACTGCACTGGCTAAACTTACCGTATACAGCTGAGAATCAGGTCACCCGTTGAGGCGTACCATTTTCAAGCATATCTAAACACACATTTTTTTTTAGAGCGCAGCTCTTAGGCGTTTGTTTCCGGCTTGAGCGGCGTCGCCGTCGCCGTCGGCGTCGGCGTAACCGCGCGGTGCGTTATGGGTAAATTTCACAGCTAAATGTAGCGGAAAATTTTCCCCGCTAAATTTAGCGGAAAACATTGCCCACCAAATTCAGCGGAAAAAAATTCCCCGCTAAATTTAGAGGAAATTTTCCCGCTAAATTTAGCGGAAAAATTTCCCGCTAGATTTAGCGGAAAAATTTCCCCGCTAGATTTAGCGGAAAAATTTCCCCGTTAAATTTAGCGGAAAAAATTTCCCGCTAAATTTAGCGGGAAAATTTCACCGCTAGAATTAGCGGAAAAATTTCCCGCTAAACTTAGCGGAAAAATTTCCCCGCTAAATTTAGCGAGAAAAAATTCCCCGCTAAATTTAGCGGAAAAATTTCTCCGCTAAATTTATCGAAAAAATTTCCCGCTAAATTTAGCGGAAAATTTCCCCTAAATGGGAGGCGAGCAGGAGAGGATGAGGGTAATAGCCTCCTCTCCGTACCTTCCCCTCCTCCTCCTCAAGAGCTGGGCTCTAATTCGGCGTTATAAGGGATTGTAAACGTCGTTCATTTTTTTTAATCTATTCAGCTGCGTTTGAGATGAGTGTGCTCGTCCCTTGTCCTCTTGTCGTCCGCCGCCTCCCGGTTAGAATCGTGTGTAACGATAAGCAGCTCTCCTCTCTATTGTCCATTGTCTTCTACATCTTATTCCTAAAAAGTGGTCAACTTTTTATACAGAAAAAGTGCTGAAACCTGCTCTTTAAGATTTGGTAAAATAAAAAAAGTAAAAAAAAACCGTGAAAGCTACACTATTGCGGTTTGTGTAGGGCAGTTATAGACCGACACGCGGCGTGGCTCTGTTTACCAACACGGCCGGAAAGCCGCGCATGCGCAGAAGGTATGCGGCAGGAGCGGCCAGGCTCTCCGTGTTTTCGCCAGTGCGTTGTGTGGCGTGCGCTCGTCGTTGGCGTTGTATGGGCGCTTCTAGATTCATTTGTGCGTCGTATTTTCTGCCAACGTATGTCGAATGTTATGCCCGACTATTTGAGCTTGCTACCCAAGCCTGAACGGCAGCGGTATTGAGACAAACTGTGCGTGGACGGCGTTGCCTTCGACGATCCGTACGCCGTAAACAAGGCCTGCTGGAGTTCCGACGTTTAGTTGCTGCCACCAACGTCGATGGCTCGTAATCTTCCTTTATTTAGTTCTTTCGCCAAGCCAGTTCACGGCCGACACGGTGCAGGCGTACAAGTCTCTCGAGGCCTAAGATTACTTCGAGCCGGTTTCCGCATCTGCCGGCGGGATCAGCAGACTGTGGTTATGCGAAAGTGTATTTATTAATTGATTAAATACACACAGCGTCCTTCAAGTCAAGGAATAATATTTTCCTTACCCTCATGATCACAACGCACGACAAGCGGTGGCGCTTTGTTTCTTTTGCCGCCGATGTCCTTTCGCTTTGTAGCACTAGCGTAGCGAGCCACTGACGAGCGCTTGGCCGGTGCTTTGTGCGCGAACACCGCGGGAACAAAATCAGGGTGGTCTCGATCAGACGACGGTTCCCTACACATAAGCAACGCCTCGGCACGGAGATCGAAATGAAAGCCACACTTGCCTTCGAGAAAGTTCTTGCCGCACAAAAAGTCGTCCTCGCGAGGCGACCATTCTTTTCGATCCACGGACATTATCGACCTTCTGCGGCTTTCAGAGTCCGCCGGAAACTTCTGGAAACTCACTCCGCTACTTTTGCTGTACCTTTCGTTGCATTTAACGGCTAGACAGCTTTGCGGCATGCTGAAACGCTTTGACGCCCATGCAAAGCGTGCTCCTTTCTGCCCACACCACCCGGCTCCAGCGCGATTGCAGCGCCACCGCAGCTCCGTGACGTCAACCCCGCATGTCGGTCTAAACAACTGGGGTACATAATATTGAGTAATCGTCACGATAAGTAGAGTAATATAGCTAAAATTTGTTGATTAGCTTTTTATCTTTGAAAATAAACATATGTTTGCATCTACAAACTGCTGGACGAGTGGTTTTCGATGACGCTCTGAATGTTATAATTGAAACCATGTTTACTTTTACTGACTAAAAAGGTAATTGACATATTTGAGTTAATTAGACAACTCATCGTGACAATTAACCTCCTATAATATAATATAAAACACCGCCCCCCCCCCCCCCCCCACCCACCGGCCCAAACCGTATAACTCACCTGCACCTACTGCATTAATATAGCTTTCAGGCCTTTTTTAAAACAACTCTGTAAAGCCTAAAAAACATCCTATATATTGACGGCGTAGCTTCTTTCGTCAATCAAGCTGAAACCAAATTGCTGAGTCATTCCAGTTGTTCACTAAATTCTGCTCAGTGACAGTTGATCGAACATCAAGCTGTTTCGAACACCAGTCCCAGCGATGAAAAGTCAAAGCTCTTTTGCGACACGGCCACAAAGTGTGTTCCATTCATTCACAGTACCTCAGGGGCGGTTGGCTTATCTTGCGGCTGCGGCTGTGGCCAAGAGGGATTTTATGTCACGTGACCAGCTCCATGGGGACAAGGAAGTACCTAGCGTCCCTGCCTAATGGCTGAGAAATCTGTGCCGCTTCGAGTACAAAAGTCTAATTTCGCTCGCAGAAACTGACTGCCGATGCTTTTAACTGGAGTCCAATTAACCGCCCCTTCATACTTTAGGAGCGGCAGGTAAAGTTATGGCCAGGAAAGGTAAATATTAGCCAAAATAAAGGAAAAATCACGCGAGATAAAAGCGGTGGCAGTATATTTATATCTCCGCGCCAGCGCTGGAGACCTAAGCCTTCTGCTTTAGTGGAGAGGTAAGAGCGCCAGTACTTGGCGTCGCGGCGTGAAAGTTCCGGGTTCAAATCTCACCGGAAACTTTTTTTTGTATTTTTTCTTGTGCTTATTTTGTGGAAGCTTTTTTCTTTCTTTAATTGACACAATTACAGTGTGTATAAGTACGAATTAGGCGCCTCCTGTTATTGAAAAGAGACGTAGCAAGAGCGTTGTATATTTGAAAACACATAAAAGTACATGTAGTTGCTGGGGAAGAAAGCTTTTTTCGGCCCCGTTTGTGGTAAAGTCATACCGATGCTGTAATCTTGGTTTCCTTCTAATGAACATTATGAAATGATTGTATTAGCGCGTTAACTTGGCTTGATGTTGTTGTTTTCTTCCGGTGTGTTGATTCAACAGGTGGGACAAATAGTAAAAACCGTGTAAGGCGCAGTAGTGCAAGTGGATGATTTGGACGATTTGTAAAAAGGATCACAGTTAAAAAATAAGACACACGCGCAAAATATAAAAAAAAAGGTTCTGGCGCGATTTGAACTCGGAAGTTTTACGCCGCGACGACAATTCCCGGCGCTCCTACCTCTCGACTACAGCAAAAGACGAGTCTCGCCGACGCTGGCGTAGGTATATAACTATACTGCACCGCTGTTATCTCGCGTGATGCTTTCTTTATTTTGGCTCATATTTACCTTCCCTGGCCGTAACTTTACCTGCCGCTCCTAAAGTATGATGGGGCGGTTAATTGGACTTCAGTTTAAAGCCTCTGCGGTCAGTTTCTGCTAGCGAAATTAGACTTTTGTACTCGAAGCGACACGGATTTCTCAGCCATTAGGCAGGGACGCTAGGTACTTCTTGTCCCCATAGAGCTGGTCACGTGACATAAAAATCTCTCTTGGCCGCAGCCGCGGCCGCGGCCGCAAGATGAGCAAACCGCCCCTGGTGTTTTCGCTTTTTAGCGAGCACTGAATGCAAAACGTGAACCGCGTTTGTTTCACATCATCTGTTTTTCCTTTTTTTTGACATTGCATCAAACAGCTAATTGCCGTTTACCATAGCACGCCTGACGTACCAATGCCAGATAATGCAAATCATGCGGAGTTGCAAGTTAGCTGGATACGAATGACGGCAGTAATCCGTGGGGATGGGGAGCAAGGGGGACAAAGTCATTGTTGTCCAGCTCGCTCTCAACATTGCATTAATTGCATTATAATCGTAACCTTAAGATGCAGGCCGTTCACCCTTGTTGGTGTTAGACTTGTGGCAGGTTATAAAAGCTCGGTTAGTAGAGCGCTCCACTGGAAATGGAGAGGTCCCTGGTTTGATACTAGGACTAGTGTATTTGCACGAGTGCCCTGCTTTGGAAATCAAATCACATCAGTGTAAGTAATCTGCCGAGTTTACACTACGCACTTCAAGGAATAACAACGCAGCTCAGAATGTCTCTATTTTAAGTAAGTCGTAAAGAAGGAACACTATAATAATCCCTGCAGAAGGGGAGCAACGGGGACAGAGGCAATACACAAATTTTCAAACACAGCTAGGTGACTGGTGCGCGACTGAAAAACTCCCTCCCTTCCTGGTATCGAACCAGGGACCTCTCCATTTCCAGTGGTGTGCTCTACCAACTGAGCTAACCAGGAGTTAGAAATCAGTAGAGGAAACGGGTTTTAACAGCTGCCGCCACTTTAACACCAACAAGAGTGAAAGGCCTGCATTTTATTTTATGATCATAATGCAATTCATTCGCGCACCAGTCAACCTAGCTGTGTTTGGAGATTTGTGTTTGTCCTTGTAGAGGGATTATTATCGTTATTCTTGTCCAGCTCGCTTGCACGTTTACATTATTTGCATTATCATGCAAATAAATGGCCCAAAATGAAAACCAAAGCAGTGGACTTTGTTGTGATCTTAAAGTACAATAACCGATTCTCCTGAATGAACCTTGACGAGATAGGTGGTAAGACCGCTGTTGACAATTTGAAATATAACTGTGGTGGCATTTTTCAGAACCATTTAGTCTGCGCGCTGGTCAAAATTAATTCTAAAATATAGTATTTTTTCTCTTTCGGGGGGAGGGGGGGGGGCATCAACATTTGCAGTTTATGGGATCAATCAGAATGGACAAAAGTTTACCGGTGGGTGTTTTTCGGTTCATCCGAAAAAACTGGGACTCTAGCTATAGTATAAAGGATGCAAGATAGGACCAGATGCTCGTCTGAACGTTGCCAAAGACGCCTGCGCGAGTCTCGGAGGCTTCGGTGGCGGTTCAGGCGTATCAGCCAAAAGCCCAGGTAACCTTCATTGGGCTGTTTGAACTAATGATAATAATCATTACGCGCGTTATTAGTTGCCTCGGTCGCCTCTCTTTGGAGCTTACCGTCAGAGTCCTCCGACATTGCAGCACCTGGGAATCGTGCTTGACGCTTTGCAAGGGACCTCAGGACAGCTCGGCTCTGTGCGTTCGATTAGCCAGCACGCATAAAAAACGGCACGCGCGAAATGCGCATGGCATTTTAACGCGTGCATAGCCTGCGCTCTTTTTTTCTTTTACGTTCTCTATACCGTCTTTTTTATCTGTCTATCTATGCTGGAACGCAAACTAAATGATGTAGAAAACTGCATCGGGCACTGATTGGCTATTCTCTCGGGTCACGTGACATGACGTTGAAATGTAGTTTTTCCCTATTTAGCTCGAGCCTGCTCTACTTCGTTTCAGCTTGGGTGCAGACGCAGCCAGTGGACGCAGCCGATGCTACAAGCGCGAGCTCCGGGCTTTCAACGTCCCTGCCAAGCACGCGCGCTCGTGAAATGCAAGCACCTGTTCTGGGCCGCGAGCTCGCGCCTGCAGCATTGGCTGCGTCTGGACTTAAGCTGAGCGAAGTATCGTAAAATGATGCAGTTGGCGGTGACGTCGAAAATGCCGTCACGACGCAGTTTCACGATGCAGTTAACTGAGTGGTCGAAACAAAGCCGGCGATCGTTCTCCATCGCAAAAGATGGCGACCCCAACATATGCATCTCTACTGTTGGGTTCGCCAGCGAATCGAGTTTTAGAGATCACCGGGATGCTTTTAGACGAGCAATGCGAGTGTTTGCGGGCGAATACCGGCTGACCAAAGGGCGCTGGCTGTGCGACCAGCTTCGCGGAAAGCTCCAGCGGCGTCGCGAAGGGCCCCGTGTGCTGACGGTCGAACAACAAGTCCTCGCAGCTCTACGCTTCTACGCCGCTGGCGGCTTCTAGGGAACCGTCGGGAGCGACGAAAACATTGGTGTTCACCAGTGCTTTCTGAGTCGCGTACTTGTTGATGTCACCAACGCTATCATCGATTGCCTCGGATTGAAGTGGCTGTGTTTCCAGCAAACTCAAGCAGAGAAGGCGCTGACGAAAGGAAGTTCTTCGTGCGATGCAAGTTCACTGGCGTGATCGGTAAATATTCTAAATACTCTTACACGATTCAACACGATTGTGTTTTCATTTGAGTGCACCCCATATAAGCGATTTGGCTGAGCGAAAAGCCAAGCAACGGTAACAGGCTTAAGTTGAGCTAGTTGGTGCATACTTCAGGTAGAGAGAGAGAAATATTCTTTATCTTAAAGCAACTACTTCAGGTAAGGCCAGCTGAACTCGAATAAACATACACATAAAGAAAAGACCATACACACCGTGGGACTAACAACTGATTTTCTTTTCTCCTCTACTGCTACGAACCCCACTTGAGGGAAATATTCTCGTTTCTTCTTTTTTGCTTCCTACTTCACCGAAAATTTAACCCCGAAGGAACTTTTTTTCTTTCTCGTGCAGCACGAGAGAAGTTGCACTAACGCAGTCAAACAAAGTCAAAAAGTCAAATTTGTCGTTAGTTATTTATACAGCAGGAGGTTAGTCTGCGAACATTGCGACATTGTTATTCACTGTAGATAAGCAATTAAGCCAGTGCAGTACGACTGCTAGCCTGGGGTTTTCAACGTGCACCACGCAGTAGTGATACACGGCCGAGCAGCACACGCTGTATTCAAATCCCGTGCTCGGACGTGGCACACACGAGTATTCCAGTGGCCCTTCCATTCTGCTCGCTTTTTGATGGACTGGCCTTGGGCGTTCAGCTCTGTCCACAATTCTGTCCCACAACTCGTCCCGCTCAGGCTTGGTCAGAGGACTGTCAGTGCCGGCCCTCACGAAAACTTGGTTTTCTGTCAAAAAGTCGATCAGAAGGCTAATCTGGTGGACCGACCGGCAAGGACTTTACTTCCGTTTCTTCGTGTTGTCGGCCATGGCCGCCTGCCTGTTCAACCAACGCCTCCTGTACTAAGATGCCTGTCATGAGAGCGGCGAACGTCCTGCCGTGCCCTCTCCCTTTTTCCTCCTCCCCTTCACCGAAACGACCGCGAGGGGCGCTGCTAACTGACCGTATCGCTCGCGGCCGCGAGAGCGCGGGAGATTTGACGTCTGCTATTGTGATACCACTAGGGGTGTGCGAGTAGTGCTTCAAATCGAATAGTGCAGTGTCATCCCTGGCGTTAACAGCGCAAAGAGAGTGCGAAGGCTATGAATGATGTGGTGTTGTACAGACGGAACAGCGCACCGGCAAAACAGTTACTCCATTCCACGCACACAAAAGAAAGACAAACTTACGCAGCGCTGGCTCACTCTGGTATATTTACACTTTCGTCTTCGTCTTCTTTTGGTATTATGGTCTAGGGCCATGGAGAATTATTGGGTCTTTTTCTTCAAAAGGATGCAAAACAGTAAACCAAAGATTGAAACTAAAACTAATGTTAAAATAAATAAAATTAGCACTCAGTTGCGAGCGGCCGGCCGCGCCAGTTGCGCCGAGATGGCCGAGCGCCCAGCAAGAGTTGCTGATGATGATGTTGTTGCTCGCGCCTAGCTGGTCGGAACTGAGCACCACCTAGTGGCGTTTGGCTACAATACGATGGCAGACCGGCCGCAATGGTAGAGCGAGCCACCTGACAGGCATCTTAGTACAGGAGGCGTTGGTTCAACGTAAAGGGCTGCAGCTAATGCTAAGAGTTTTCGTGTAACTTAAGTAAACTCAATATTTCATGCGACAAATTTGAAAAAAAAAAGTTTAAATATATTGGTGTGCGCTATACGTTTCTGACACTTATAAGTAATGCTTTCTAGAACCCTTCACTGCCGAGTATTGCGATTCTCCAAAATTCCCTGTAGGGAGAAAAAAAAACAATGTAGTTTCAACTCAATCGCTACGCGGTCGGCGACGTCACCGTCGCCGTACTGTGGTGATGAAGATTCCGATGTAGTTTGTTGGCGATGAAGATTAGGCTCCTCCAAACGGCGATGTCACGATGCAGTTTCCCCACCGCTTTTTCCAGCATAGACAGACTGGGCATGAGCGTACCATGAGGATCAGAAAAAATAAAGGAGGTGAATGAGTTACAGAGGCGGAAACAGGTTCGCTTCATGGACATTGCAAATGTTCAGCTTTTCGTCGAGAGAACCTGGAGGATGAATCTCTTATTGCACGGTTGATACAAGGCGTGGGATGTGCTCACTTTGATTTCTTGTAGTGCTGAGCATTCCCAAATGAGGTGGTTTCGGACGCCATCAAAAAGTGCCCTGCACGGTTAATGATAGTGGTAGTATTTACTGCACTTCACAGGTGGGTGTATTCGCTGCTGAAAACTTCGTGTCCATATTCGACCTCTATTAGCCAGTCCATTTGCTATAAACTCGGCGTAGCTATTTTGTGCTACGCTGTCGATGCTAGCGTGGCTTCTGCAATGCTTTAACTACGTAATGGCTAGTTGAGCGAGCGCATGCCAATCAAACGCAAGAAAACGCATGAGAGTGCCGTTCAAAATAGTTAACGCAGAGAATAGTTGTTACCACGACCAACCCATGATCCAACTCGTTATTTTCTTTTTTATCATTGAATCTAAATATAGGGCTTTCTCCAAGCGCGCCCGAGAAAACGAAAACTCCTCCAAGTGACATGCATTATGCTGCTTAACAATACCGCAGGAAAACATCGACGCCAAGCAGACAGGTAATATGGATTACTGGAAATATTGTCGAAGACACTGTATTAATGATTCAATGAGAACAAAACTCGTCCTCTAGAAGGAAGCAACATTATCATTTTGTACCGCGTCTAATTGCACCGAGTTCTTTTTGTGATATTTTTATTTATTTATTGGTAAAAATTGCCGGCCGCCTAAGAAGAGGTTCAGTCAAAAACAATTAAAATATTACTAGAAGAAAAACCAAACATCGCATAAAGACAAGATTTTGTACGACAAATGCAAACACGGAAATAAACATAGGTAGATCTGTGCACATACATGAGCAAAGCTATGTACCGAATCGATCGCAGAAAAGCTGTTGCCTTTCTGCGGTGCCTGAACTCTTTTGGGGTGTAACACATTATTATAATTATTATTATAATTGCTTCCAAAATGTGTGATTCTCAGGGCTTTTCGACATTCGCAACTTCCGTTAGAAAAACAAGAGTAGAACGCGACAGGTAAATATGCACCCCGCTCGTTCCCAAGGCGTGCAAGCGTGTGCCGCGTGGCCTGGAGTTCGAAAGCCTAATAATAATGATAAATATATATATTTATTAGCAAGTTGTGGTGCTGAGGTGACGTGCAAGGCTGTACAGAATGGTAGAACCCGTACGTGTGTGCGCCTGCTAGCCCGCCACCCAAGAATCTTCTGAAATCTTTTACTAGCCGGGAGTCCTCAAATCAATGACGCATCTGCGTCTGTTCTGCCTGCAACAATCTACATCAAAATGCGGATTATTTTGTCACCACTACCCACGGCAAGTTGCTTAAAAATTCCCTGATCCTTCATGGCGATTCATCGGCCCGACCATTTCGCATCGACGATTTTGGCTCTGCTCTAAAAAAGTAGTCAACCCAGAAGATATAGAACTCGAAGCTTTCCAGTACAACTATCTATGGCTGCTCACACTACGTCCAACGAAATAAAAAAAAAACTGCTGCAGCTTTGACAAAATGGAAGTCAAGAAAACAATTTGCTAGATAATAGGCGCTAGCAAAACTGCGCTCTCAAATATTCTACGCTGGATACCCATCAGCATCCTAGACGCCAACATTGCAAGCGCCTTATATGCGCTCGGAAAAGTCAAAACCATCGTCCGAGACTAGTGGCATTATTCTGGCTATAAATCCGTGGAGACCGCGACACGGATTGTTTCGAACGAGCAGAATGATGCGGTGACTACGGACAGCTTTCCGCACCAGCTCAAAATTCTGGGAACCAATGTTCAAGTTTTTGTGCTTGGTGAGGGCACCGCAAAGTCCGCGCTGCGAGCAGATAGGTCATCTCAGAGGCCAGTGCCGCACTCCTTCTAACACCACATGTCGGCGATTCGGTCACGATCCGAAGACTTCATTCCAACTTACGCCAACTAAACAAAGGCGCCTCTCAAGAATCCTACCGAAGACTTGCTGGATGCAGAAAAGACTATACCCAAACGAAGATCTTAGCAGAATCCAGCGTTGTTCCCGACAAGAACCTCTTTGAGCCAGATACTCCGACGGAGAAGAACAAAGACTGGACAACGAAAATGCTCGAATACAGAGGACACTAGACGGACCCAAAAACCATATCATCCGTTGTTCTTCGCCGTGACCAACAAACTAAAGAGAAAAACGAAGAAAAAGGAGGTGCATCTAAAGGGAGGAAACCAACCAGAGCAAAGCCTTGGAAAATGAAAAGGAGAAGTACAAGCCCCAATTGAGCCTGGCACCACTTCTGCATGGATGAAGACGAGAAATAAAAGAAAAAACGAGAATAAAGTTTTCATTTTTTAAAACCTTAAACATGAAAACAGAAAAATTCCAACTCGCTCGAGCTGGCAAGCTAGAAGGCCCTGGTCGACCGAGCCCGGAGCCGCGGCGGTCGCCAATGGGCTCTTGTATTGAGGAGCCCACACCTAGTCCCTGATGTAGCTGTAATAAAGTTTGTCTGACAGATCCCGCGCGACCTTGAGGATGCGTAAAGCAAGTAAGACGAACTTCCTCCCTTCGCTCCATATAGCTACATCGATTAGAGCTGGTGGTTTCACGTTGACGATTCGGTGTGTTTGCACGATCACGCTCGCGCAAAAGATCGGACGAGCGAGTGTACACAATATATTTCCAGTGTCGCTAAACTCGCCAGACACAAATATTCTTTGTGTTATGACATAATGGGGGAGGAGCCGAAAGATTGCCGCGAAGTTTTCTTTTCTCAGAAACCTGCAGGTTCATGTATCTTCGGGACGCTGTTTCTTGAAGTGGCGAAAAATCTCTAGCAGTCCCTAGGCGCCGAACAAGAGCATGCACGAGAGAGTGCGCGGAGACAGCCGTGGTTCATACGTGTGACGTCACCGCAAGGATTATCAGCTGCGACCGACACGTTTGTTGGTCTTTAAAACTCACGATGGAGGCTTGGGTAATTGTATTCTAAAATCAGCACCGTCGAAGTTGATAGTCTGATATCATTCTTATCTCCGCCGATAAAGCAGAATTTACTAAAAAGCGTCCCTGTCGTTCCTTTCATTTATCTCGGCGCTTTGAATTTGATCAAAGTGTAGCCCGATGTGGCTAGATCATGACCAGCCAAGTAGCGTTGTCAACTTTCTGACGGATTTCAATTCTGGGCAGTTGTTTTCCACCCCCATCGGCGGAATAAAATCATTTTATGGTAGACTTTCAAAGTATGATGTAAAAATTAAATAGCGCAAAGGTTAGACAACGGACAAAGGACAGAACATATAGACAGGACACGCGCTAACTCACAACTGGCGTTTTAATGGAAAAGAAGAGAAGGAAGCAGCTTATAAATACACTGAAAAAAGGAAGAAAGAGGATTCATAATAAAAGAAGAAAATTGAAAGGTATAAACAAAATGGAAAGAAACGAAAAGAAATGAAAGGGAACAGCGTGATTAAATTAATTCCGGGAAATAGATTGAAATTAAGAAAAAGACTATAGCTTAAAGAAAGAAGAAGTTGAAAGGACTAGAAATTCCACTGGATCAACAGTGGGATCAACCTCAAGTTGGCAACCGAAGGTAAAGTAATTCTTTGTCCGTTAATGCCACCGATGGTGCACTCACGCAGGCGTCTTCTTTTTCTTTGATGGTTAAGGCCTCGTATATTTCTCGTGAAGTCTTATTTGGGAACCGTCGTAGGATTTTGGTGTTTGTCAGGATCGGTTGGCATTTACAGTCTCTAACGTGTACTGCGAGATGCCCCGCTGGAGTTGATTTGAGTGATGTGGCATGTTCCCGCAACCTGGTGTTGACGCAGCGGCCAGTCTGACCGACGTATATCTTGCCACAAGTAAATGGTATTTCATAAATCACCTGGCTTTGGCAAGGTACGTAATTTTGCTTGTGTTTGATGGTGCACTGAACCTGTTGATCTTGAGGAGCATTTATCTTTGGACACAGCTTTTTGAGCTTGTTTGGTGCTGAAAACACAACAGGGATGTTATATCTAGATGCCACCTTTTTCATGTTATGTGACACCTGGTGAATGTAAGGTATCACTGCAGGGCGCTGTCTTGGGGGTTTAATTTTTCCTTTTTCCTTTCGAGAGCTGAGCATTCTTTCAACTGCCTCAAACAAGATGGTATTTGGATAGCCAGAAGTCGCAAGCCGTTGTACTTGGTCTTCAAAACTCTGTCCCGCCTTGTGTTCGCATGACTTCTTGAGGGAGGCATTGAGACAGTTGTTGATGATTGCCGTTTTGATGAGTTTTGAATGCGACGACTCATATTGAAGCAATCTTTTCTTCGACCTTGGCTTGTATATCCAGCACGTGTGGGTTTCTTGGAATTTGAGTTGTAGGTCGAGAAATTGTAGGGTGATGTCTGTAGGTAGCTCGTGTGTGAACTTTAGCCCTTGAGCATTTTTCGTGAAGATTGCTCGGATGTTGTTGATTTGCGTCTCGTCTTTTTCACCTGGTTTTTTGCTTAGAAGCACGAGATAATCATCAACGTACCTGTATATTTTTGGGACCTGGTCGTTGGTTATTTGCTGAGCGATGGCTCGATCGCATTGGGATAAGAAGATGTCGCATAGCACAGGAGCTACGCAGGAACCGATGCAGATTCCTTTCTTTTGCAGGTAGGTATTGTTGTTGAAGGTGACGACTGTGGATGCAAGGTAGTATGTCAGCAGCTCCAAGAATGTATCCAGATGTAAGCCAGATTTGTTTTGGAAAGAAACTGTGCCATTTTGCTCAATACAATCTCTTACGGCGTCGAACAGACGGTCATGAGGTATGGAATAGAACAAATCTTCCACATCAAGAGAGAAACCATATCGTACTTGTTGGTTGTCATTTTTTAGAAAACGTATGATTTCTTCTGAATTAGGGATCAGAAAAGGATCGTCAAGTTGAAGAGCAGATAAGTGATTGAAAATGAACCGTGACATTGCTCCCTGCCATGAACCTCTTTCTGTTACAACGACGCGGAATGGACATTCTATTTTGTGCGTCTTTGCCGTGAAAAACATATCCAAAAATTCTTTTTTGGCATTAGTAATCTGCTTTTTCAGGTTAGTCAGAACATGTCTGGAGCATAGTTGAAGTACTTTAGCTTTCACTTTTTTGATGTTGTTGTCTTGCAACTTATTAAAGTTTTTCTGGATGGCTACTTCTGCCTTTTCCATGTAAGTGGTGTTTGAGCATACTACAAATCCTCCTTCCTTATCGGAAACAAGGAGGTTTAAGTTGTGTTGTTTAAAATAATTTTCCACTCTCATATTCTTTGGCTTGAACTCAGGCTGTTTGACTTTCAACAAAACATCAACACAATCATCTACACATCTGCTTCTGTCACTATCTGGGGCCTTTCCTGTGATGTTGCGAATAGTCGATAACATCTGTACGCCTTGTAAATTCGGTGCCGTACAAAATTTGGGGCCTTTCTCAAGGATTTTAGCGATGCCTGAGGGGAGGGATGGAATATCCAAAAGTCTGACGGACTCGCCTTGATGTTCCTTGTGTTTGGCCCGAAGCGTTCGTAGGTGTGGTATGTAGGTCCTCCATAGTGATTCCGTCATCCTTTGTGCATTGTGGAGGAAGGACCGGTATCTTGAATCATGATTGAAGCCAGGATTGTTTTTGTTAGCTAGTAGCCAGAGGCACTCACGAAAAAAACGCACTTGCCTCCACAATTCGGAACGCAGAATCCTGCAAATCCTTTTGCTGTGGCGGAGTGAGGGTCTTGCTTGGCCAAACAGTCCTCCGATGTCATGAGGTATTACATTGTTTCTGATTGCAAATGCGTAAAATCTTGCCCGGCAGGTTGATTCAGCGATCAAGAAGATATAATAAGAAACAGAGTCTTGAGTGGAGACACACGGAAAAGGGCCCATAGTAGAAGACAGAAATTGTACTAAGATATTGAGGTGGGCTAGTTGGA
>JAZHYW010016768.1:0-31336 GCA_037355805.1 Ixodes ricinus
TTTGAACTGGTAAGGTGTACTACACCAAGGTATCTATACTTTGTGTCTCACCGGAAGCAGATTGCTCTGGATGGTAATGAATCCTAAGGCCTTCTGCACCAGTGGCGGAAGCTAGACCATCTGGCACCCGGGGCCCTTAGGGTCTTTTGTCACCCCCCCCCCCCCTCCCGCTCCCCGAGACCGCAAAGCTGTGCCATAACTGCGACGCGAGGTCACGCAGCAATAATGAAATAATAAATACAGTTTCATTTGCACGCGCTCTCATGCAAATGAAACGCTTTACGGTATTATAGGTCACATTCAACTAATTTATGGACACGATAGTCAAATTTCAATTTTCATTCCAGTATCCCTTTAAAGACATGCGGGTAGCACTTGGCAGTAATATACGTGAAGCAGCAGTCAAAGCGCCATCGCAGCACCTCGTCGGCTCCCCGATGCCCCGCGACCCCCCAGACATCGTCCTGCGACTCCCGCCTTTGCACACACTTCTTCTCGGCTTCTGTGATGAACGTGTTAAGGCTCAGTCTAGAGAAATGCGGTTTCTACGCGGCGGCAAGCTTAGGCCCAAACGACCCTGTGGTCACCCTCGGTATCGCTCCGGGAAAATATGATATAATATCAAGCTCGAGCGTGCACCGCCAAGGGTTCACTGCTAACGATTCGGCAAGCGACAGCATGCCGGCGGCCGCCATTTTCTCTAAAACAGAGTTTCGAGGCAATTCTGGTAAGATGTTGTCGCTAAAACGAGCCTCTAAACCGCACGCCTTAAAATGGAAAGTAATGCAATCAAACAATCGTTGGCACACGGTACACTGCGGCGCTGAAGGCAGTCCGTCCACGCAGATTTCCGGAATCTCGACGGTCTCCAGTCAGCGGCACGCTGTGGCAACAGGGGAAAACGCCGTCGCCCTCACAACATTACGAATTCACTCTGCCAGAACACTACATTGTGACCGCCTCAAGACGTCGAGCGACGCGCTTCTAGAACCGCTTACGGCGGGGTCAGAGAGCGAGTGCGGGAGCTTGCTGGGCGCAGAAGCCTCTCGCCAGCACTCCCTTCCCGGCACTTCCCCCTCGGCGCGTGGTGTGGTGCCGTGCACGGGTGGACAGCCGCGGGGTGAGAGTCCGGGGTGAGGGAGACGACACGTTGAGTGTTTACCGAACACGTTTACCCCTCCCGCGACTCCTCGTGTAAGACCTTCGTGGTGATTTCTTCTTCGTCTGGCGCCTTCTCTTGCTGTCTCGGCGCAGTCCGGCCGTGGTCGGCGCAAGCCAGCGTCGTGCTGCGCTG
The DNA here is from genome assembly GCA_037355805.1 of Ixodes ricinus. Taxonomy (NCBI): domain Eukaryota; kingdom Metazoa; phylum Arthropoda; class Arachnida; order Ixodida; family Ixodidae; genus Ixodes; species Ixodes ricinus. The sequence continues at coordinate 1,295 of JAZHYW010016768.1, forward strand.
GGTATGGCGTAGACTAGGTGGCGTTGGCTCGGCGTGCCCGGGCACAGCTCTTTCTCGAGTGCTCCCGCACTTTCCGCGCTTGTTTTTTCCGCCGGTGCGTGATGACTTTGCGCGAGCCAAGTCAGTTTTGCGACTGTGCACCGACACGTTCGTGATGGAAGAGTGGTGACTCATGCGTCTACACATTATTTGCCACTTACGAACCAGTCAGGCCGGAGGGATTGCCGCCATAAGTGGCACCACCCCTCGTGACTGAGACTCCTGGTACGCCCGGGGCCCACGGCTCCCCCGGCCCCCCCCTGTTACTACGCCACTGCTTCGCACTCTCCCGAAAAACTGTACAACAGCCAGACTTGCCGTCATTAAACTGAAGCCATGGAGTCGATCCGCTGCCGCTTCACACGCCAACAACAGTAACCCTATATCTGGTACACCCTCGTCGGCCATCAGAACAATATCAGTCTCGCGAATGCGAGCCCAGGAAGCCGTCGCCATCACATCTCCGTGCGTTGCTTGTGCTGGCGAGTAAACTCCAACGCCAGTTTGTTCCAGTGTCCTCTCCATGCCGGATGTATATAGCATGTAGAGAACGGGAGATCAACGGGCATGCCTGCAGGTAGACCCCTGCGCACCGGAACGCTCTGCAGATGTGGCACCGCTTGAACGTTGACATCACGCTATTGCCATCATACAGTCGCTGAATGAGCCCGACCCAATCATCCGGCACGCCGGAAGTCCCCTGAGGCAGCGAAGAATGGGGGACACTGTCATAGGCCTTTGCTATGTCTAAACAGCAACATATTGGATCTCTTTTTTCCTTTCGCGCGATCTCTGCACACTGCGTCAGCGTGAACAAGTTATCATCTAACCACGATCTTCGCGAGAAAGCCGTTTTGCGATTCCGTGAGGGGGCAAACACGAAATGCAGCCAATCCAGGATGGTCGCAAACAACCTGTAGCCAGAGCCGCGACAGTAAGCGGTCGGTAATCTCCGGGATGTAGCGCTTGGTTTCCGCCTTTTTGGGGGATAAATGTCACTCGACCACGCCTCCAATCGCTGGGAATTAGTTCATCTCTGCATGGTATGCGACTAAACAGGTAAGCCAGTAGGTCCCGTGAATCTGGTCGCAGCAGCTCTTCAACGCCTCAGGCCATTATTCCGTCTAAGTCCCGGGCAGTACTCCTGCTGGAACCGCGCGAGTGCGCGTATTCACTTCATCACACCTGATGATGTACCGCAGGAAAAGGCTACAAGCGCGAGGCCCTTTGCCTCCGGGGCAATATCTCGGCGGCACAAGCTCTCGTGACTTAAGAGCGGCTGCCAACGCTATGAGCTCGCGCTTCTAGCCTTCGCTGCGGTACAACATAAGGTGAAACGAAGCATAGATGCACTCGCCCTGCACTCAAGTGATATTGTCATTTATGGAGGCTGACAGTGGCACGTCTTCCATAGGCCGACTATAGGATCCACGTTGTCATCTGCAGGGACTTCCACGTATGCAGTACCAAGCATGACGTATAGCTGTGTGCCAGCGCCCCTATCCGCCGGTGAGGTAACTACTAAGATGAAAAGGTCTATAGACAAGGTGGCCAAACCGCGTCTTTTCGCGGGTTCGATTGCGGCTCGCGGCTCCCTGCTAAGCTTGCGTCCCTCCCCTTTTATTTTGCGCTAGATCAGAAGGAAAGATATATGATGACAAATAGCTTGCGTTTTGGGGTTTGAATCACCAAGCGGATTAATGAAATTATTTTAAAAAATGTCACGTCCCCTTTCTATTGCGGCTGTTCACACTATAAGAAATGCCTGCGCCCGCAAAACACTCATACAGCCAATCTCTGCGATCTATGAAATCGGCTCAGCAAATGATGAAGCGGAACATCTGTTTAGACTTAAAATTGAAGTCTGCGCTGTGGCATTGCGCAATGCAAAAGCGTACGTCATGCTGTAGCAGCCAGCGTAATGCCACAGCGCAGACTCTACACCCCTGTCAGACGGGCTAGTTTAGTGTCACTACAAGCGAGTGCACTTCAACCCGTCGAAACACACTCCAAGTGTGTTGGTGCTACACGGGAAAACTTAGTGTCACTCCAAAATGATGGCAATGACGATGGGTAAGTAATGGGCACGCAAAATATTACAGTGCATACGCATTTTTTTCATAAATAACTTCGTCGTCTTATTAGAAACACGTTACCACAAATTGTTGTGCTAAGTCACGAGCTTTAATCCAAATTTAAATCCAATTTGATTATTACGATCAGCCATTACAAGCCAGTGATACACGTCCGCACGCCGGTACGATGCTCATCACAGATCGAATAGACCTATTGCTGTCTTACCCAAGCATCATCAAGGAGAATGCAGGAATTGGTGTTCCACGCGCCGCACGTGCTGGCCTCAGCAGTAGTAACTTTTCCAAAGCAGAAACCTAAAAACAAATGGCATCTTGCACGCGCGTTCGTCAATGCTTTCTTTTGGTTATTTACTTCGAATCATTTATACAGGAGAAAGGCGTGCGCGTGTGGCGCGGAACACCAATCCCCGCATTCTCCTTGATGCTTGGGTAAGACAGCAAATGGTCTATTGAGCAGGGGTAGGGATTGAACCCAGGATTCCTGGCTTCTGCAGCGCGAGCTTTCGCTCCGCGTGCTCCGAGCTGGTGTGCGCGAGCCCACTCGGTCACTCGCCACTCGCCACAACGAAACATCATGGAGTGTGGGGAGGACGAGCTGGAGGGCGATATCCGCGACGTTGGACAGTGGAAGCGCGTGGTTGGGGCACTTTTCTCCGTGAGAGCCCAACGCCTTTCAGATGAGAGGCAGCTGGACCTGGATGCCGACGCACAGGCAAGAATTTCAAGTGACATCGATCAGCAGCTGCAGGCCAATGCCTTCACCATAGCCGCTCTCATGACCAACAACCTACCCGTGATCAGTCGAGAACGGTGGACTTTCCAGAGGAACGAACGGTGGTTCGAAGACACCTTGCCCCATTTGGGCGAGTTCCATTTCAAGCAAGCCTTTCGCGTCTCTCCTGCCACCTTCAGATTCCTGGTGGAGTCTTGCAGGTGCCTCCTGGCCGTCGCTGGCCGTCGCGCAGGGGCCAAGGCTGGAAACTAGATTAGCCGCTTGTTTTTCTACAATGCACTACTGTCCTGCCAACAGAAAACAAGTGCGCATCTAATATTACTCCTATCAAAATAATACTAATTTTACGCAGCGTTAATTTCTTCTATTATTTTTACTCCTTGAACACTGCTATCGAGATTACACACTCGGTCTACCGGAGCGAGCGTAGTGTGCTCCCGAACTCACTTCATTGGAAGTGTGTTCTTCGGGCAGGGCTGGGAATTGAGCTCAGGATCACTGGGTTCTCCAGCGCGAGCTTTCTCTCCACGTACTCCGATCTGGTGGGCGCTAGCCCACTCGGCCACCGATACCCCTTAATAAAGACACATTAAAAAAGTAGACGTTTACAATTCTCTGTAATGCCGAATTGGAGCGCAGCTCTTGAGGAGGAGGAGGGGAGGGTACGACGGGGAAGGTATGCAGCTGCTCCCCCTCCGTACCCTCCCATCCTCCTCTCCTGCTCCCATCCCACTTAACGGAAAATTTTCGCTAAATTTCCCGCTAAATTTAGCAGGGAAATTTTCCCGCTGAATTGACGTGTGACGTAACATGAGACGTCACCTGAAATTTGAAGTGTGACGTCACGTGACGTCACACGGGTAAAATTTTCTCTAAATTTAGCAGAAATATTTTTCGCCAAACTTAGCAAAAACTTTTACCGCAAAATTTAGCGGGAAAATTTTACCCTCGTGACGTCACACATGACGTCACACGTGACGACACACGTGACGTCACGTGTGACGTCATTTTGGGAAACAGCCCTTAATGCAACGCGCGGTTACGCCGACGCCTCTCAACTCAGAAACGGGTGCCTAGGAGCTGTGCTCTAAAACAACGTTACATTAATGAACGATTTTTACGTTAATTGGATGATTCTGATCGATCATCGCAAGCCAAGACAAAGAACGAAGCATATCCAACTTCGGCGTTCCGCTTCGTTCCACGGAAGTCTACGAGGAGGCCCTGAAACTGCCTAATTAGATCATAATTATCGTGTTGTCTCGAATAGTTACATGCTGAAACAAAAGTAGGCTCCATCATTCTCTGCTAACCAAGATAGCCGTTGAATGACTGACTTTGTCGTCGTCTTTTATCAATTCACCGCTGCGCTAATCTTGGTTCAGATCAGCCTAAACTCCAAGTCCACCCCACTATTTTTTTGCAATGCCACTCTTCTACATGTCCTCTCTTTCACGAATTTATTTTTCTTTATAAAATAAAACTTACGCCATCCTTTTGGTTTCTGTGTTGTTATGTTTTACTGTTGAAACTAGGGTGCCTTCATGTGCAGATTTGCTTGGGGTGATGACATCTGGCCATTTTGTTTCGAACGCTTATTTTTATTTTTTGTTCTGAAGCGCGTGAAAGAGCGTGTCCCATGCACGCGCTCGTGGCACTGACTGTGCTACCGCGACATTTTGTTTCCAGCGATTTCTTTCTATTTTCCCTGTGAGCGCGTGCTGTCGGCATCGGGTACTACAAACGATGGCATCACCCTAAACAGAAGGACATTGAGGCACTCTATACTCTATTTCACCTTATGATGTACCGCAAGAAAGGCTACGGAGCGCGAGCTCCTTGCTCTAGGGCACATCTCGGCGGCACAAGCTCTCGTGCATCAAGGGCAGCTGCTAACGTTATGAGCTCGCGCTTCTAGCCTTCGCTGCGGTACAACATAAGGTGAAACGGAGTATAGTTGAAACACTCCTATTGATGCCACGCACTCGATCGAGCGAAGTGAGTTCGTCAAACGCACTCCAAGCCAAGTGTGTTCCTCAGGAAGGAGCCGTGTGGCACACTACAGAAAATGACACTAAGGGCGAAGTGCACTCGCTTGTAGTGACACTAAACTAGCCCGTCGACAGGGGTAGTAATTTTGAGGTCTAAACAGATGTGCCGCCTCATCATTCGCTGAACTGATTTCATAGATCGCAGAGATTGGCTCTTGGAGTGTATTGTGGTAAGTAAACGCGGAGGCCTTTCTAGAGTGCAGTTGAAATGGCTATTTTCAGTGGCCTTTGCATATGCCTGACTGGCCACCCCTGCAGTATAAGGTTCTTGCAGGAGACCATGATGCAACGCTACTACCGGTTCGTAAATCTCGCCGTAACCCGCCGGAATCCACGTTAGAGGCACTCAGTCGCTGCTATGCCATGCTTTGTGTGCTTTCGGGTGGTGTTCGCACTGTAGTTTGTCCGCTACTGGAGGTTTAAAATGGTCAGTAACGTCGTAATTTTTTGTTCCAACCGTTAAAGTCGGAGACAAAACGGAGCTACGGCCAGCAGTATTGGTTTTTCTAGAATGCCGGCAATCATTGGGAACCAGAAGGAGGCGACGCTCGAGCAATCGGTTCGCCGGCGTCATGAATGGCTCCCGACTAATAAGCCGGCACAATCTCGAACAGGCGGGTAAAGATGGGAGCAGAATGCGACAAATCGTCCGAGACTAACATCTCCGGTCTTGAGAAAAGAACGAGAAAGAAAGCGACAAAAGAGCAGAGAAAGAAAACGGATGAGGGGTTAGGCTTGTTCGTTTTGCCGCGACAACTTGAGTTGCTCGAGCGCTTGTCAACTTTATTTAATTGTGTCAATGCGCGATTGCGGTGTCTGCGACAGCAAGTGAAAATACCAAGGGTACAGACAGACGCTTATGAAGTTATGCTATTTACGCTTCTCTTGCAGACCTGCCCATTACTTAAAAAATGTAACGGGTTGATTACGAAATATACCGAGCCTCAAATGTAATGGATTACCGTTATAAATTAATTTTGCTGAAAACTAACGGATTACATTACTCCTTACGTGACAAATTACTTTCACGTTACTTTCATGTACTTTTTTACTTTTTTATGTACTTTATATTTTCAAGAAAAAATAGAAACAATTTTGATATTTTTCAAAAAATGTACTCTAACACTACTTCTTTATTTCTCATACGCCCGTAGTTATGCTAGTCCTTTAAAATAAAATATTGTATTTAAGAGAAACAGTGTAGGTGCACTCTGTTCACCTGTAGGCTCCCAAAGCAGCGAAAGCTGCAACCACGCCCGCCATCCCTCCAGCTTTGTGGCGATCCCGCTCTTTCCGAAGTGTTTTACATCAAGTTCTGGCGTACCCCAAGGTTCGAACCCGGGACCACTGTTGTTTATTTTGTTTGTAAACGATAGCGTATTTTCCGCGTGCGTTAATCACTCAAACATCCTCCTTGCTGACGACATAAAACTTTTAAATGTTAAAGACCATACTGATTGTACTTTATTGCAAACTGATATTGGTGCAATTTCTGAGTGGTGTAGAAAAAAATGCTTTGTCGCTAAATCCTGAAACAACTAAAGTGATTGCTTAGATCAAGCGGACGTTTTCTTTTACCGTTATGTGCTTGGAGGGAAATGTGATAGATCGTGTATCTCTGGTAAGAGAGCTTGGCTAGTCTATACTGATAGTTCTCTATCATTCACTGCGCACGTTTCTGAAAGATCGTTGGATCAGCGATAAGAAAGTTGGGAATGATCACTCGGTTATCGAGTTCTTCTCACTCTACCCATCATCTCGTAGTGATCTGTTCTGTAGCCTTGTACGCTCAGGTCTTGAATTTGGTTCAATTAGTTGGAATTCACTATCTTTAAGACAAGCTGAAATCGATGGAGCGTGTGCAGGAAGAAATTTATGCGAATTATTTATGACCTGATACATTGGTCGGAACTGTTTTTTAAACTACGATTGTTGCCATTATTTAACCTTGAAAGGCTATCAACGAGGAGGGCTGTTAGAGACATTCTATTTTCTTCATAAGGTAGTACACAATAATGTGGTAGCACTACTGATGAATATAGACTTTCATGTGCCATTCAGATCTAGTCGCCATTTTTTAACATTTTATCCCACTAAAATTTGTAATCATCGCTATTGTGTTTGATGTAGTCTGCTCATAATATGATATGCGATTGTGATGTTGATATATTTTTCTTGATTTTAGCATTTGGGTTGGCCTTGAAAAGACACTTTATCCAACAAAGAGTTAAAGTAGGCTGTATTGGCTCTGGTAAACTTATTGTCCTTACAAATGTGTGTAAGTCTGTACGTGCTTGTATTTTATATAGTATTGATGAAACACGAAATGACAGTGCACCACAGAAAAGGCTTCTTTACAGCTGTTTGTGTACCAAAGAAAAAATAAAATGATTATTATTATTATTATTATTATTATTATTATTATTATAGCCACTGTAAGGGTGGCAATGCCAAATGCAGCTGTAGAAATATCATTCGCTACAAGTGAATTCTGATGAATGTAAGGTACGGTTGTATCCGGACTTTATTTTGTTTTTGTTTTTAACTTTAGGAAAAAGATATTGGGAATACAGTAAAATTGAACTCGAAATTTCACAGAGTTGGGAATCTAACATAAATTAACTCTGCAGAATTTTTTGCGAAAAAATAAACTCCGAAAAGCACCCTCCGAATTTCGCGAGAAATAAGCGATCCGAAAAGCTTCAAAAAATAATCGCCGGTAAATTTTTCGTCAATTCATAGTTATCCATAAAACTCAAAATTTCGAGGTCACCATGGCAAAATAAAAAGCAAAAACGTCGGTGTTTTACGAATCAATTTTGTGATAGATAGGGTCGGTGGCCCTGAAAATAGGACACCGCAGTTTCCTTTAAAATCTCGGGCTATTGACAAAGGGGGTTTACCATTTACCTCATCAAGGTTCGTTCAGAACAACGGCCATTGTACTTCAGGGTCACGACAAAAGCCCCTTTTCCGGTTTCCAGTTTGGGGCCTACTATTTGTGCTTCTTTGAAGGAGGAGGTGTTTTACTAACAGTGGAAGCTATGAACCTCTAGGTTACATTGGTGGGGGAAGCGGGAGCTTCTATGCTTCCACTTGACTACGTCCAGGTGTTTAGTTGTTTCAAAATATTAACGTTAATTGAAGTTACACTTCTTTCCAAGATTCGTCATGGGACAGTTCGTATTGGCAATGGCAAGGGCACCAATGCCAAGCACACCTAGAGAGAGATATTTCGATAAATATGAGTCCTTCTGAATTTAGGGTATGCTTATGTACGCATATTAATTATTTATATTTCTAATCTTGAAAATTTTAAAACTGTAAACTTAATCTCCAAGATTAAAAATAAAGTGGGAATAATAAAAAAACTCTGATAAACCCAGTTATTTTTTGCGAAACATTAAGTCCAAAAAAAGTACCCCCCAAATTTCACCAAAAAAAAAAATTACCTTCGAAAACACAGAACCCTAGTATACATTAATATGTAAAAAAAAATTCACGTGCCCATGTCGTGCTTGATGTCACATCACAAACCTTATTTTTGAGTCATGAAACGCTTTTTAACGTAATTCCCTCCCACTCAATCCCAACATTTTGTCCGTCCGTCCGTGCATTTGCCGCTAAATTTAGCGGGAAAATATATGTCACGTGCCCTATGCACCAAGTCAGTTTCTCCACTAAATTTAGCGAAGAAACTGACTCGAAGCTTTATTCACAAGACATCGACATCCCCGCCATATTGGATACTGATAAAAATATAGGTTTTTCACTCCCCGAAACGACTGTTTCATGTCTTTGTAAACAAATTTACACGATCACTTTTTAAATACTGTATTTCATGCGTTACAGAGTTTTGGAGATAAAGGTCACTGACAATTTTTTTAATGCGATATCGTTATTAAGCTACTACTCAAGATCATCAGCTATATGGGTATCCTGTTTCCTGGCCACGGAAACAGTTTCCTCGTTAAATTTAGCGGAAAACTGACGTCACGAAAAGAGTTCCGCGAAATTTAGCGAAAAAATTGACGTCACGACTTATGCACCAATTCAAGTTCCCCGCTAAAGTTAGCGAAAAAATTGACGTCGCGACCTATGCACCCATTCAGGTACCCCGCTAATTTTACCGGAAAAATGAACTTTACGACCTACGCACCAATTCAGTTTCCCCGCTAAATTTAGCGCACAAATTGACGCCAAGGCCAATGCACTAATTCAGTTTCCCCGTTAAATTTAGCGGAAATATTGACGTCACGACCTACACACTTAAAAAAGTCTGTGCGTCTATTTTCACGCACAATACTCGGAGAGCCAATCAACAATCACCGCAACTTACGGAGGCAGCTCAGCAAATGACGATGCCGAAACATATGTTTAGACCAAAAAACGCAGTCTAAGTTGTGACATTGAGCAATGCAAAACGTCACGCTTGCATTGCTTAATGTCACAGCTCAGACTGCGTTTTTTGGTCTAAACATATGTTTCGGCATCGTCATTCGCCGAGCTGCCTCCGTAAGTTGCGGTGATTGGCTCTCCAAGTATTGTATGTGAAAATAGACACACAGACTTTTTTAAGAGTGTATGCACCAATTACGTTTCCCCGCTAAATTCGGCGGGAAAACTGACGTCACAACCCATGCACCAACTCAGTCTCCCTAGCGAAAAAATTTACGTCAGAAAAAAACTTTTACGCGCTCTCCCCTGCCCCCCTCCCCCTCCCCCGCTGAAAAATAAAATGGATGTCTTCCGGTTCTCTGTTGTCGACACCGAACACCTGCCCGTGTGTGCAAAGATAAATGCTGTCGCGTTCATAGATAATCAATCCGGTGGTTTCTACACTTTTTTTCTCTAAACACGCTTTGATTCCCGACATTCGCCGATCTTTCTTCTTAGACTGTAGTCATTGGCCCTCCGAGTGCTTAGGAAAGTTGACACACGAGAATCTTTAAGAGCGGTGGCTGCACGTACGTCACTCGCCATGACCTCCGCCCCCTCCTTCTTTCAAGACAAACTAAAATCGCGACAACGTCCTTTGAGGATGCGACGCGTTTCTCGTCGGCAGCCTTTTCAACGCTAAAGCGTCCATGCCACAGAAAAAAAGAAAAAAAAACGTCTTTGTGAACGCGGGACTATGTAAGGCGCTCCCCCAAAACGTCGACTTAGTTTTCTCGGCCCACATAAAATCGGCGTATTTTTTTTGCGCCCGTGAAAGCAGAGGCCATTACGGGGGGCTTGTGTTGTCTACAAACCTAGGTTATCTTTGCGACGCGTGTGTTGTCTCGGCGGTAAACGCGCCCACGCTGGGGATCGTTTGTCGAGGGGGTCACGTAACAGCGTGAGTTCCCTGCCGATCTCCATACAGAAGGGCTGGAAGACGCTTCGTTTCTGCGCCGCGCACGCGACCCAAAAGCGAAGAGGTGTGCCAAACGCGGCACCGGAGTCCGCCTCCTCCAAATGACTGGACGGCAACGCGTGCCATCCCTCTTTGTCAGTTTCCGAAATCTAATTCGAGTCAAAAATAGGTTTGCCGCTCAAAACAGACAGGCCCATTTTTCAGCATCATTTCGGGACTATATATAGTTGCGAGGATAAACGACTTCGGTGATGGGCACGTTTAGGTCGCTTTCTAGAATCTAGATGAGCCACAATCTTCTAAGCAGATGTAGGTTCAAACAAAAGCATTGGCATACATTATCGCACTCTCGAGAGCGCAATTATTATTCAGGTCTCTTCGGCAAAGCAAAATCTTGACCAACGTGAGGCCGTCATTTACGGGGCAAATCGATAAAGTCGCCGTAGCAACAACAACGGGACTTACTATACAAGAATCACTGCAATATTACCACGTGAAAGTAACGAAGCCTGCGATTTTGATTCGATTCAGTTTACCTTGGCAGTTAGGTAAAAGAATCGACAATTCATTGAAAAGGACGTCACGACGATTTCACAGGATACTAGAGATAAAAAGTTTTTGATTTTCGTCTGATAACGTTGCCCTCAAAAAACTACGTCTGGAGCTTTGGCGAGTATTTTAAAAATTATAATCGTGCCGAAATTACAATTTGAGGAAAAAAGCAAAGCTGTTTATCTTATAAGTGGGCCTTTAGTGTAGCTTATTTGTCTCGTTTTGATTGGTCCCAAATGTTTTCTTCGGGCCATGTGGATATTTTTACTGTCTTTCCAGTGTTGCCGGGATTGCTTGAATATCGGGCATGAAATAGCCCAATTGGGCTACTTATTTTGCAGCTGACTGGAAAATCTGATGGTTGGCTATCTGGCTTGTATTGGGTATTTCCTGCCCGATATTCAAGCGATTTCAAAGTACTTGGTTTCAAAGCGGTATTTTGAGCAAGGTAGGAAACAAAGACTAACTCAAGAAAGCAGAAAATAAATTTCAAAAATCACAACCGTACTATATACAATAAGTTGGCCTTCAATGGTGTTGGTCGCGGGGACATGACATAATACAAATATGTCATGTATTATATCGTCGGTGTTTAAAAAAGATGTTTCAACTTTCAATTACCTTGTATATACAGTTTTGGCTTCGGGATGTTTTATAACCCGACATTTGGCTATTTTTGGGCAGTATCTCCGAAACATTTGGCGGGTGAATCTGCGAGCACCTGGCAACCCTGTGTCTTACAGCAGGTCAGTCATCCGCCATCGTGAACCTTCCTGTGCTCTCAATTCGTGCGTTTCACGGTTATTTTGCACCTTTAGTGCACTCTTGGTAACTCTCGTAAAATGGTCTCCCGATCCCCAGTGAGCCATGCAGTGAGGATAACCTCTCTACCTTTCAATCGAGTCACCTCTTTATATCGCGTGGAACGGAGCCTAGCCTTGCTTTTCAGTGCCACGCCGCAGAGTTAAAGTAATAATCACTCCGGCCGCTTCGGAACGGCCGGCCACATATACAGTCGGACATCGGTGGTCCCGGCGGGTGGTACCATGGGCCCATATCGCAGGCAACACCTTAACATACACGAAGAAGCAGCAAAACATCACCTGTAAGGTCTGTGCGTAGATATTTTCTAACTTACTTTGCAGGAAAACACCCGCATCGCTCATAGCTGTCTAACAACAGATCAGGTTGACAAGCGCTCGAACAACTTCCCATGGCGCCAATACGAACACGCCTCACCTAGCTATCGCCTGCTTCCTTTTCCCGCTTTTCTGTCACGCTCGTTGTCGTTCTTTCTCTCTTCTGCACCCCGCAGGCAGAACCTCGCAGCCAGCCCACAATTCCCCGTGCGCACCGGCAACCTCGGAGGCCATGTCCAACGGAACATGATCGCATCCTCCGCCACAACGCGTCGTGACTATCAAATCTCGCGATCGGCATCCCGCGGTATATTTTATTTCCACTCGCGTTCTCGCGTGGCATCGCAACCGAGCGTCCCCCCGGAGGGGTCCCCGCACTTTGGTCTCGATGTAAAAATACCCGAGGACGACAGAGCGCAGCGTGACGACCCGTGGCCCCGGAACAAATGCAAGCGACGCCGCGTGCATGCAGGCGCGCGCGGTCGGCAAGAACAAGAAGCCCTCTGTTGGGCTCCCTGCACGCCCCGACCGACCGACCCCGTCCTTACTCCGGCCCAATTTGGGCAGTTTGGGCCGCTAAGATTAGCCGCCGTGCGCGGCGTTTAGCCAGCGACGGAATTTGGCTAATGGAAGATCCGAGACGCCCTGGCCACCGTCGTCCGCCGCCGCGGTGTCTTCGAGGATGCCTACCGAGCGGCCCTCGCGTCTCGATTCGCCGGGGTCGGTCGACCTATTTCATCGCCCTACCTACATTTGCATTTTAAGCAGGGTCATTTTAGTTCGGCGTAACGGGCGATCGTTACGATGCGGTGCAATATCATCGCGATAAAAACAAAGAGTAAAATCGCCCAAGCTCGCGGGGATTTTATTATTTGTTGGTATAGAGCGACAGTTGGCCACTCCCTGCGATGGCTGCCGAGAATGACCTTAAAAGTAATTAGTATTCGTACTAATCCGTTCCTGTCAGCGGTTGTTGAGAAGGCTCTGATTTGTGTACGCTGCATGCGGTGAAAGCTGCATCTGATTAAATTTATCTATGTTGATAAAGCACATTGAGTCGAAGAAAATACCGCCAATTCAAAGTTTTTACTTGCAGTTCATTAAAGCCTGCGCGACTATCTTTCTTATCTTCCCGCCGAGCACGTGACAAACTTCGTTCTGAAAGTTGATTCAAAAATGGCTACTTTCTCTATATATAGCCAACCGTATAACCTGGAATAAGTATGGTGTCCCCGTTACAGATACCGTTCTACGCAAACTAAAATTAACCTTAAACTATTCCACTTTAAATGAGTACTCAGGCGTTTTCTTCATTGACCCCGATTTGCCTGAAATTTTTTTAGACAAACCAATAAACATCGCTGAAATAGTAACCCAAATATTGGGCCAAATATATATTATTATTTTTTTGTGAAGTTAGTGAATTTACAGTTTTGGTCCTCACCGTGTTTTTCAAGCTGAAAGTCTCTACGGGCAAGAATGAAAAAGTGACGTCAACGGAAGGCAGGGGTTCACTCTTTGTACTGTTGACTTTGTTCCCAGCTGATTCCAAGCCCTTTCATGCTGTCAAATGAATGCTCTGGAAGCTCGCTCCAGCACCCGCGCAGCAGCACGAAGCAAACGCTCGGCATAGTCCATTTGTAAACTGACCGCTCGACCTGTCAGCCCGCCTTCTCCTGACGTCATGGCGCTGAAAAGAGCGGAGTATATTGGAATGTAGGTTTTGGCATCATTTTCAGTTGCCGATTTCACAATAACTATTTCGCGGTACCATACACCATTCCCATATTTACAAGTCCCCAGCCATAGCCTCCTTTATACTGGAAATGCCTGCCCAATGGTTTCTTTGTCGTCGTCGCGCCTACTTCACATATTTGCTGCTAGGGGCGCCAAAACCCCATACAGAAATGCAGACGACGCTTGTCCGCTGTCTGCTGCTACAGTTCACTGTAGCTAGCGTAAGCTACGTTATCACGTTAAGTTACGTGATAACGTACGTTTTCCATGTTAGGTTACGTGGTAACGTGACCTTACGTGATCAAATAGGTCACTTGATCACGTAATTTTTTTGTAACACGAGTAACTTCTTTCGGTCGTCATTCCACCCGCAGAGCTCTATAGCCGGCATAGCTCAATAGCACGAGGCTGTCTGTGGCTCGTGGCACGCACATCGTGACGCCACACGTACACGCGCGGTCATTTCATTCCATTGATTGATCGTGGGCACTTCAGCACCTTGTACTTAGCCCTGACTCCTTGTGCTACGTTCTAAGTCGCATCATATATCCTTACTGTTGTGTGCCTATGTGCAACTCGAACTCGCGAGTGGCACTCCCTAGTGGTCATTAAGCAGGCTTCTATTTCTCCTAGTGATTCCCTCCTCAGGCACCAGGACAGGGTAGGACTATACTATCCAATAGAGAATCTAGTGAGGGTGTTGTATGCGCTGAAGAACTTCGTAGAGATTTAACTGAAAAAAACGAAATATGCTGAAAAAGCCTTTACATGCAGCTGTTGAGACTGTGGTGGATACACTTATTCACCATGGGGCTCTGAAATGCGCAAAGGCAGAGAAAGATGTCACTCGTTACAAAGATTTCCTGCAACGTCTGTGTACTAAGCATTTCAGGTCAATTTTCACAAACTACTCGGCGTCCGTGACTGACAAGCTTGACCCCAAGAAGATCTTGTCCAACAAGCCACTATCTAGGAAGTCGTTAAAGCTCTAGAACTGCATACGTGAAAAACAGTGCGGACCACAAGACACCGGTCAAAAACATCAAGGGGCTGTGCGCTTAAAAGAACAGATTGAAAATGTATCTCAAGATCTTCTGTCAGAGTGCTTCCGACGGGTGCGCAGGTTTTCGGTCAGCGGGGACTCGTTCGCGGTCTTGAGAAAAACCACTTGACTGCCGCATGGGGTCCGCGGGCCGAATGTTTTCCGGCTCTGCTACAGAAGCAATAAAAACGCTCAGTGGTCGCTGTTTCAACGTCGTGAAGGTCCGCCAGCCTGTCTGTCTCCTTTTTAATTTGCATTGACTATTTCTGTTGTCGATAGGACAAGCACCAGGGTCTGGTAACATTTTAGCGTAGAAACGAAACCAAGACGTGAAAGCTAAAAGAAAGGTATAAGACTTCTTTTATATATAAAATCTATACTGACGGTGCCCTGCGCTTGCTATGTAGCACGGGTTACGAATGTATTCAATTCACAAACGGCATCAAAGTGGACTGTAGCAGCGGGCAGCGAAGAAGAGTCGTCTGCATTTTTGTATGGGGTTTTGGCGCCTCTGGTAGCAAATATGGGAAGCAGGCGCAACGACGACGAAGCATGGGGAAGCCAACCATTGGGCAGGCATTATCAGTATAAAGGAGGCTATGCCCCAGCCCAGCGTGCGATCTCCTCCAGCCCAGCACGGGCATGTTCGTCGCTTCGGAAAGCGAAGGCAAATCCCGCGCCATACGCCCCTTTGAACACTGAAAATGGAACCGGCCAGGACCCCTTTTCTGGAAAGGTCCGTACAACGCTGTCAAAGCTATTGGCACGAGAGCATGGCTTCACGTATGGTTTCATTTGCGCGAGAACGTGTGCAAATGATCTGCAGGATCAAACCCCATGCCCGCGCCAGCAGCTTTGACAGTGTTGTACGTTAAGTACTATACAGCTCGGAGCGCGTGGAGTGAACTCTCGCGCTGCAGGGCCCGAGGATCCTGAGCTCACTCCCCACCCCTGCCCATTTCGGGATGAGCATCGTACCGGCTTGCGGTGCTAGTGGTTGTACTGCACTGGCTAAATTGCTCATGTACAGAGGCGACTCGTTGCATCATTGAAATGCTTGACCAACTACACGCTGTATAAATGTCCACACAACCCCAATTATTATTATGATTACAGATTATAGATAGGTATACCGGAAAGGACAAAGAAGGCAGGTGATACCGAAAATATAGTTAGTTGGGGTAGCTCAAAGAAATCGCCGTAGTGCTCTTATAATTAGACACTAAGTTTATATAATTTAAAACAAATATTTGGCCAATGATGAAATACCCCAACATTGTTAATGACACTTTTACAAAAACCAAACTGCACGAAATTAGATAGAGTTTATAATAAAGTTGTCAGGTTTATATTTGACGCTGATGAGGAGGGCAACAATCACCGGTCTGATCCAGGAGGCCTGGCATTCTACCACAAAAATAAATAAAATCCGGATGTGCAGACTGAAATATGATTACAAAATTATTCGTGGCCGTTAGAGAACTAATATTGCGAGGGAGCTCAGAGACGACTCACCCTCACAATCTTATTTTTTTTAGTGACTTATGGTCCACGATAGATACAAATCACCTCCTCCAACCACAGCACGTCACAGCACTGCCTTGAATGACCATTTTCGACGAACAGAAGACTCCCGTCAACCTGCACAAGCTTCGAACCAATGAACGTCAACAGGACCGTAAATAATGCTACGATTCCAAACACAAAACTAACGTCTTTCACCCAGGAGACCTCGTCAAGGTATTGTTGCCAACACGCCAACCAGGCCGTTCCGAAAAATTTTCTTCCACAGTACATCGGCCCCTACAGAGAACACGCCCAAAGATCCCTAGTCAACTATCTCGTATACCTCGGATCGCAGGCGTCGCGCCCACGAAGTTCTTTATGTCGGCCTGTCCAAACCATTCACTCCGCTGACTGGAAATCACCGTTAAAATAAAAACACCAGGAGGTCATACTTCAACCGCCAGGGGGGAACATGTGAGGTGTTCAAGTAAAGTGCCTTGAATGCGTCGATGCAGGAGGCACGTGCAACGATGCAGCCCTTGGGAAGATCATGGCGGCACAGCGCAGCACTGAGCTGAATTTCCAGACGCCATGTTCTTCCCAGAAGTGGCGCGCGGCACGTGTCTTGAGCACTTTGGCTAAGCAGTGAATGGCGCCACTCCTTTTCCCAGGATAGGAAGCATATAGAGAGGGACTTTATGTTCAGGTAGCTCAGGGACAACCCCACTTCATCTTCATCACGATCGTCGTCACCTGCCGTTCTGAATTGAAGCTTATACAACGTTACCGGAGCAAGCTTGCTCCAGTAACACGCTGGTTTTAATGCGAATAGCATTCTTTGGATACTTCACGCACTTTTCGTCTATGTATCTATCTATCTATCTATCTATCTATCTGGCTATCTAACCTCTTACGCCGCGGGTCGATAAATAAATAAAAAAGACCGGCGCCGGCTGGGATTTGAACCGTTGACCCTTTGATCAGCAGGCAGACGCGCATAACCACAGAGCTATGAAGGCAGTCATTCAACGCACTCTAAAACGGTTGTTTATATCTTTACCATAGGACGCGCTTTACAGCGCTGTCACAGCTACCGGTGCGCGCGCGTTCCATGCACGAGGGCTCATTCCGCTCTCGCGTGAGGGCTGAGCACGGCCGCTAGCTCACCCTCTCCCGCGCTCGGGAGAGGGTGATGTAGCGGCCGTGCTCAGCCTCACGAGAGCGGAATGAGCCCTCGTGCATGGAACGCGCGCGCACCGGTAGCTGTGACAGCGCTGTAAAGCGCGTCCTATGGTAAAGATATAAACAACCGTTTAGAGTACCGTTGGTTGAGACTAGCTGAGACGCCAGAAAGTCTGGTCGGTACCATTTTGAGTGTTTGTGCGTATGGCGCGTGCTTTGCTCGCCTTCCTAAGTGACACAAACGCACGTGCTGGGCTGCGGAGATCGTGCGCAGGGCTGTGAAAGTGTCAACAAATTTAGAATCGCCTCAAGAGTGGGCTGGCGTATCTAGAGTGTGCCGGCCACCTGACGAACGCGCATAACTCCGCACCGTTTGATGCTATTCGCATTAACGTAGATAATCATTCCCAAAGGATGGGTTCTGCTGATTTTTATATTCGCTTCGTCTTCTTCTCTGAGTCCCCTCGAGCATGCGCGTCTGTTCTTGGGTTTTCCCGAGAGCAGGCGCTCAATAAATCTGTCCCCGGAACTGCCCCTCTTGTTCTCACAATATGAATAATTACATGACATTTTATCGGGGCTGTTCATTAAGACAAAATGCAAAGATTCTCTATATTCCGTTTAGGCCTGGTAATAATTGTTATACATTTTTGTGCTTTCTCCTCGAGTGGTGGAAGCGTGGAAGGGAATTCCCCGGGAGACAGTTGAGGAACAGTCTCGACTCTCTTAGATGTATTTAGTGGGGCCGTCCTGGGTTTGTCCTCGTAAGATCCGCAGAGTTTCTAGATCAACAGGTATATAGAATCATTAAAATTACAGCTTTTTGTAACGTGGCACGACTTGCGCCTCGTCGGTATACGTAGATTTAAACACCTAGTAAAAGCATCATGTTTTAAGTACAATTATAAGCTTTATTAGAAAAAAAAATGTCTAGACTAATAAGAGGGAATAGTCCCTGTGGTAAGACCGGAATATTTACTAAATTTCTACTTTTATATATTGCCACGCGCGTCGCTGAGCGAGCGCGTGCATGGCCGAGATGGTTGCCGAGTTTGACTGTCGCGCAGAAGGTCTGGGTAACATTCCAGTTAGTGGACTACCCTCTTATTTATTCTTTCAACTTGGCGTTTCTCGTGTAGTTCGAGAACATTCTCGTCTGATCGAGTGCCGAATGTTCTACGCACCGAATGTTCTAGGCTGAATGTTCCAGGAGACACGCGCGGGTACAAAAGGTGCTCCTCGTGGCGAGCCGGGGTCAGTCTCGCCCCAGCGATCAATTCTTCTGTTACGCCGCTTGTTTTGGGCACAAGTTCGCCCCATTAAACGTTTAGTTTATTTCAGTTTTCGTCACCTCATCAATCGTCATTCGTGACAATATGTGCGCGCTTGTTATAATGTTTGAAATTCAACGTTTGCGTGAGTTACGTTGCTACTCTGCTAATAAATTAAAAAAAAAAAATTTTACCGACTTTTATATAGTTTGTTGAGGAAAGCCGTGGTCTACGATGCTCTAGGGTTCTTGCTGTAATGGTGTAATCTGACGACTGCAGTATGGGACCTTGACGCGTAATGTTTTGTGTGAGAATCAGGAATTGGCAATGGTACTTCAAGTAAGAATTATTCATGAAAATGAGATGTACACCGGGACTGTTTGTTCCGATTATGCGTGGAGGCCAGCAACATGCTGTATAATCATAAAACATCGCTCGGAGTTAAGACAGACCGAGCCACATTCTAAGTAAGAGGACGTGAGGGGTATGAGGGGTGGTGAGTGCGTGAGGGGCGTGAGGGCCCATGAGTGAGTGAGGAGGGTGAGGGCCGCGAATGCGTGAGGGGCGTAAGGGGTATGAGTGCGTGAGGGCCGCGAGGGGCGTGAGGGCCATGAATGCGTGAGGAGCGTGAGGGCCGCGAGGGTGGTGAGTGCGTGAGGGGCGTTAGTGCGTGAGCGCCGTGAGGGCGGTGGAGTGCGTGAGGGGCGTGAGGGCCGCGGGGGTGGTGAGTGCGTGAGGGGCGTTAGTGGCGTGAGGGCCGTGAGTGAGTGAGGGGCGTGAGGGCCAACAGTGTGTGAGGGGCGTCAGGGGCGTGAGGGCCATGAGTGCGTGAGGGGCGTAAGGGGTATGAGGGCGGTGAGTGCGTGAGGGGCGAGGATGAGTGAAGGGCTGGAGGTGAGTGTGACAGTGAAAATGAGGGTGAGTGAGGGGCTGAAAGTGAGTGTAGCTGTGAGGGTGAAGGTGAGTGAGGGGCTTGTTTGAGTGTGGCTATGAGGGTTAGGGTGAGTGAGGGCGACCTTAATGCCGACCTCTGGTTCACACTTGTGTTAGCAAGGGGCAGAAAGCTTGCGCTGGAGGCGCGGCTTCTAGTCGGGGCGCGTCGTTCGAGGTCACCGTGCTCTACCCGCAACAATGCAACGCGCGCGAGGCGCCGTCGTCTGTTTCAGTTAGATCCATCGCGACGTGAAGGAAGATAAAAGGGATGATATCGGGCTCTGTGGCACATGCGTCTTGGCTCTCGGTAGATCTCGCGTTCACTCCGGAAGTGGCTTGTCAGGCAGAGACCGATCAGAGCCACCCGGGGCGGAGTGAGGCTCTTGGAACATCCACAAGTCAATCACCGCGCGGGGAGCAGATGATTGACAATTAATTATATTTAACGTAAATTTAAAACGTCACTTTTTTGCCGCTTATTTACAGAAAAAAAAACTACAGCGCCGAAAAACTTCGGCATTATAGCAGGTGCAGCCCACGGATGTGGATACGCTCTAATAAATAAAAAATAACACTTGAATATCCACCTCGCTGTGTTCCTCGCTGTGTTCCATATCCGATGTTAAGAATTGAAGCTCGATTAAATCAACCCTCAGACTCACCGTCCAGTCCGGTAAAGGGAGATCCCGGGTTTCGGCACCAAAGGATGACTCGTAGTTTGGTGGTTGTGCTGCTCTCACGATGAACTGCTTGGTGCGGCATGTAGTAGAGCCTCTTTCCTGCTTGTTCGCTGGCTACGGGCTCTGCCACGTCGGTTTTGGTATACGTCTGGATTGTTGCATCGTACTCCCTCATTAGCTCAGCATTCCGGATGAGTTCTCTTCGTTAAGAGTTGAAGGCGTTTCTCGGCGATTCGTCGGTTGTCACCCAAATTCACTGTGTCCCTTCCAAGGAAGGTAAAATCCTTCATATCGCTGATTATTTTTTCTGATGGTTCCTTGGAAACCTCTGGTTCACTGGATCTACTTCCGTAGGAAACGTTTCGGTCGCCCCCATCGTTTTCAGGCCCCAGAACTTCTGTGGCACTTCTGATGTCGTGCTTTCAGTTGTTGTTGCGTTGAGGGCAACGACCTGGGAGCAGTGGACGACTGTTGATGAAAGTTCCATCGGCCCTTGCATCGTCCAACCAAGGGAAGTCCACACAGCCCGAAGCTTCCCATTAAGCTTCCGGATTCTTGCCTGTGACACAGTCCCAGTAATGGTCGCTTCCTACTAAGACGTCGACGCCAACGGCACAGTCTTCCATGCAGAGGTCTGCAATGACACCTCCCATTGCTTCCAGTTGTCGACTAACCTCTTCTGAAGGATAAGGCAGTCGCTGTCCACAGATTTGGTCAGCCTCGAGAGCTTCCAACCGAAAGAGTTCACCACTGTGCCTATTTTCAAGAGTCACTAGAACCCGATGAAACGTCTTTTTGGTGTTATGGTCCCCGAATGTTCCTACTGTTAGCCTCTCGTTGCCTAAATGTTTTCATCCCAGTTCCTCTCGACCTCTCATTTTGGTTATAAATAGGGCTCCGTGTTTTCGGAGTTTATTTTTCGTGAAATTCGGAGGGTGTTTTTCGGAGTTTATTTTTTAGCGAAAATTCGGTGTTTATCGGAGTTTATTTTTCGTAAATCCCCAATTCTCCGAAATTCGGAGATTAATTTCGCAGTGTTTCCTATTAAAAAATAATAAATAATAACCGGATGCAAACGTATGCCAGATAAAAAATAAAACGCGCTTGTATCAATTAAGATTTCTTCAGTTGAATTTGGCGTTGGTGTCATTGGCAATACTAATTTGTCCCACGACAAAAGTCGCACACAAGTGTGGCTTCGATAAACGTCGATACCTTAAAATCAATAAACTGCCGGAGGTAGCCGCAAGGAAGCTCGTAGTCATCCCATCAATCTATCCCGCGGCCGCGCGAGGTGGAGTGGTTAAGGATGTAATAGAGAAGTTTCAACTGCCCCTCTTCCCTATTTTATACAATCTCTATGGTCCATAGCTTTCACTGTTACCCCCAGAAACATACCCTCTCCTTTCTCTAAATCCCAAATCCCATGGCCCAAACTGGAAACCAAAAGAGTGGCTTTTGTCGTGACACGAATGGTACGATGACCTGTTTCCCTGAACCAACCTTGACGAGACAAGCCGTAAGACCCCCTTTTGACAACGGTCCGAGGCTTGAAAGATAATTATGGTGTCATTTTCCCAGGACCATTGATCCTGCGCTGCTCAAATTGTAAAAAAAAAAAAAAATACTTTTTTTTTTGTTGTGTGTGTGGGGGGGGGGGGGGGTGGCATGGGCACATAACAATTCGGAGTTTATCGGATAAATCCGAATTGACAAAAATTTTACCGGCGGGTGTTTTTCGGAGTTTTTCGGATTTATCCGAAAACACGGAGCCCTAGTTATAAATGACCGCTGAGCTCCCACCATCGAAGATAACTCTGATCAAGGCACGCTGCTTGGATCCTGAGCTCCAAACGGTCGCTGTTTTGCAGCAGCACCGTCTTCTTTGCTTCCTCAGTGACAGCTGCTTGAAGTGTCAGCGGGACTGGTGGAGGACTTCGTTCTTCCGTTGTGTCTCGGTTTATCACTTGATCTTGGTGCCGAAACCCGGGATCTCCCTTTACCGGACTGGACGGTGAGTCTGAAGCGTTGATTTAATCGAGCTTCAAGTCTTAACATCGGATAAGGAACACAGCGAGGCCTAACGACGCGGCGATGGAGAGACTCAAACAGAAGCGGAAGACCCAACGCTCGCAAGTCACCAAGTACTTTCGGAGATCGACGCGGCTGTGGAGCGCGAAGTGCTTGTTGAAGGAGGAGCTCCGATTCTTCTCGCCCGTCTCAACACCATACATGGCCAACTGAACGAAACTGACGCTGCCATCGAGCCATTGTGGACAGATGGGGAAGCGGAACAGGAGTACGCGCGGACTATCGAGTACAACGACCGTGTCGTCGCTTGTTCCGCTCGCCTGAGCTTCAAGATTACCATCGCAAGTGCAGACGGTGCCAGGACCTCCGATCGAACAAGCGACAGCGGCAACGGGTCCTCTGGGTCATCTGTGAAAGTGAAGCTCCCAAAGCTGGAGCTTTTGACGTTCAACGGAGATAGCCTTCAGTGGCAGCCCTTCTGGGAACAGTTTGAACAGGTCGTCCACAATAACCGAGAGTTATCGCCGACTGACAAGTTCAACTACTTGAGAGCTGCTCTCTCTGAAGAAGCCGCTGCGGCGATTGCAGGACTACCAGCGACAGCGAGCTGCTACGAGGACGCTCGGGACATCCTCAAAACCCGGTTCGGTGACGAAAAACGGTTGATCGACGATCACATGATCAGGCTATTGGAAAGACAGCGGATCTCGATCATCGCTTGATGTCCGAGGGCTCAGGCGACTGCACGACGACCTACAAGGAAACATCCGTGGTCTCAGGTCTCTTGGGGTAGCGAAGAAACCTTTTCTACACTTCTGCACCCATTAATACTTCGGCTGCTTCCGGAAGACCTAGTTCTTGCCTACCATAGAACTGCTGTACGCGACGAAGAGTACCGTCGACTGAGCACCCAACCTGCTGCCCTGGCGAGTGACAACAATGACCAAGAGCGAGGTCAACAGAGACAACTGCCAATTCTTCTGAGGTTTCTGCGTGTAGAAGTAGAAAGCAGAGAGAGGACATTCTGCACAAAGAAAACGGAGCATCGCCTAAAAGACAGCTTAGAAGAAAAACAGCATACGTCTGCTATATCAAAAGAACCTGCGAGGTCATGGACAAACAAAGGGACGGCAGCAGCACTCCTACAACGAACAGACAACCAGGAGTGTGCGTTCTGCAAGTCGACAAACCATGACACCGAGGTGTGCAGTGAAACCATGTCTCTCACTGAAAAACGACAGGTTCTTCAGAAGGCTGACGATGCTTTAAATGTACCAAACGAAACCATCTCGCAAAAAGTGCAGAAACAAGATCACATGTTCTGAGTACCAAGGTCGACACGCCACCGCTATGTGCGATCCCGAATTCCTCTCGAGATCAAGTGATAAACCGGAGACACAACGGAAGAATGAAGTCTCCACCAGTCCCGTGACACTTCAAGCAGCTGTCACTGAGGCAAGCAAAGAAGACGGCAGCTGCTGCAAACAGCGACCGTTTGGAGCTCAGGATCCAAGCAGCGTGCCTTGATCAGAGTCCTCTTCGATGGTGGGAGTCAGCGGTCATTTATAACCAAAATGAGGTCGAGAGAACTGGGATGCCAACATTTAGGCAACGAGAGGCTAACAGTAGGAACATTCTGGGGACCATAACACCAAAGAGACGTTTCATCGGTGTTCTAGTGACTCTTGAAAATAGGCACAGTGGTGAACCTCCTTTCGGTTGGAAGCTCTCGAGGCTGACCGAATCTGTGGACAGCGACTGCCTTATCCTTCAGAAGAGGTTAGTCGACAACTGGAAGCAATGGGAGGTGTCATTGCAGACCTCTGCATGGAAGACTGTGCCGTTGAGCGATCGACGTCTGAGTAGGAAGCGACCAATACTGGGACTTTGTCCCAGTAATGGCCGCTTCCTACTAAGACTAATATACAACCTGGGCTGTCAATAAAGAAAATACATAAACATTGAACATAAACAACATTAAAAATCAAGACCATTTCCTGAGATAAATGGTCCCACGTCGTCACGAATAAAAAAAGACTCTGGTAACAGGTTCCATTGAGCGATTGTGCGTGGAAAAAATGAAAACTTCTTATAATCTGTTCTACAAGAAATTTCCCTTATTTTTCTGGTATGATCCACACGATTTGAAATGTAGTTAGGTAATTTTATGTAGTTGCTTTTATCAATACCAGTCATATCATTAAAAATTGCGAGCAAGAACCTCAATCGAAAATCTTTGCGCCTTGACAATAAAGTTTCCCAACCAAGTACATTTTTAGTCTCTGTTACGCTATTGTTTCTACTATAATTTCCTGTTACAAATCTCGCCGCACGGTTTTGAAGTTTTTCTAACTTATCTGCAAGGTACTTCTGATGCGGATCCCACAAAACACATGCGTATTCCAGTGTAGGTCTTACCAAACAGCAATAGGCAGTCTCTTTTAGTTTCTGTGGAGCACCGCGTAAATTTCGAATAAGAAAATTTAAAGTGCGGCTGGCTTTCTTAGCAGTTTCAGTGACATGAACATTAAAAGAAAGGGTGCTTGACAAAGTAATCCCCAAATATTTAACATCAGTGTTATTACTTAATCTATGATCATCAATAAAATAGCATGATGGGACAGGGTTACGTTTCCTCCCAAAAGTGACTTGCACACACTTTTCCACATTTAAGCCCAACTCCCAAATCCTGCACCAATCCGATATTTTATCTAGGTCCGACTGCAAAAACGCTGAATCACCAACACTGTCTACCCTGCTGTACAAAACACAATCGTCCGCAAACAGCCTTATGGGCGAGTTAATGGTCGATGATATGTCATTAATAAATACAAGAAATAAAAGGGGTCCCAGCACTGAACCCTGCGGCACGCCAGAAGTCACATCAACAAGATCTGAGCTTGCACCGTTTATGACGACACACTGCTTTCTCCCAGAAAGGTAATTTTCAATCCAACGGTATATGTTTTCATCAAGGCTAAGGGAGCTCAGTTTGTGTAGCAGCAAAGGGTGAGACACTTTATCGAAAGCCTTGCGTAAATCAAGAAAGATGGCGTGCGTTTCTCCTCCCCCTCAGCAGTTGAAACCAAGTCATGATAAAGTTCTACGAGCTGTGTGGCGCATGAGAGGCCCTTTCTAAAACCATGTTGAGTAGAAGAGAAATATCTATTTGTATTGAGATGCCTCACAACATTACTATAAACAATATGCTCTAAAATCTTGCAACATATGCAGCTCAGTGATATAGGGCGATAATTCTCTACATTGTGTTTTGATCCGTGCTTATGGATTGGCGTAACACACGTCATCTTCCATTGACCTGGGAGTACACTTTGTTCTAGCGATTTACAAAAAATAATCCCTAAGTAGCGAGACACAACAAATGAGCATAATTTTAAGACTCTCGGTGACAAACCATCGGGACCTACAGCCTTTTTAATATCAAGCTCATCTAAGCACTTCTTTATCCCTTCTACACTGATGACGACCGGAGGCATTTGATTCACAATTTGTTCATTGAGAGGGGGTAAGAATGAGTTCTGACGCTGGAGGCAAAAATAGACTGGAAGTATGTATTAAAACAGCTTGATTTTTTGTAACTTTCTTCAATTACTTCCCAAGGTATAATATATTTGGAATTCCCATGTTCTCCTTACGCGTCTTTCTGAGGTATTTCCAAAATTCCTTGCTACTAAGTCGCATGCCATCGGAAAGTTTATCAAAATACTCGCGTTTTGCAGTGGTAATAGCTTCCTTATAGGTTACATTCAGTTTCTCTAGCTCTGCGGCTGCCGATATGCATGGGTGTAATTTATAATTTTTATACCCACGTCTGCGCTTTTTTATCACCTCTTTTACGGCAGCTGTCATCCAGGGCTTATCATTCATTGCTTTTGCACGTATTATTTTAACGGGAACGTATTTTCCTATTAATTCCAACAAACGATTTTTGAAAAATTCCCATGTAGCGTCTACACTGTTTTCTAGAGCGAAAAGCTCGAAATCTTCGAAAGATTCAGTCAGCCCTTTCTCTATAGCTTCAAAATTACCTTTATCGTACATAAAGACTTTTCTGTCATTATCCTGGGCACGGAAAAGCTGAGGGAACGTCAAGCTGGCAGTGACTATCTTGTGGTCGCTAATTCCTGGTAGGACGGCTACATCATGAACTATTTCACTATTACACAACAGTAGATCCAGTATATTTTCGCCTCTAGTTGGGACCTGGACAAATTGCTCGAAACCATAAGTTGTCAAAATATCATCAAATTCAGCATAAACAGCCCCACTTGGCACAGTGGTGTCATCAGCATGCCATTTTAGCTCTGGGAGATTAAAATCTCCAGCAAGAAATATCTGCTCATCAGGTAAGACAGAAACAACATCGTTCAAAGCCTGAAGGGTCGCGACACCGGTTCCAGGGGGACGGTAGAAAACCCCAATAGCCATATCTCCTTTATTAGGGGTTCGTATCCGGCACCATATCGTTTCAAGCTGTTCTGTTCCCACATCAATCATCACGCTGTTTAGAGACTTGCTAACTAAGAGGAACACCCCACCCCCGTGTCCATTTCTGTCCCTTCTGTACACGTCAAATTCCGGGGGAAAAGTTCAGCATTCAGTATTGTTTCATCTAACCATGATTCGGTACCAAAAATAAGGTCAGGATGAAATACTTGAATTAAGCCGTTTAACTCTTCAATCTTATTTTTTACGCTGCGACAGTTCACTAACAAAGCAGTATGTGCCTTTTCAGGAAAAACCCTTTCAGAAACAACACTTCGTTTACCATTACATTTTTCTTTATCACGACCTCGCTTTTTATCGCTAGTTACCAGTTGGCTATCAGGGAAAATAGATGACGTCAGAGTGTTTTCACGCTGTCACGTAGACGCAGTTTCGGAGTCCGGACAATCACCTATTTTTACACGGCATTTTTTTCATCATCCCACGCGTACGTGTCATCATTGACTCGCAGCTTATCATGAACAAGTTTTATTTTAGCACCCTGTTCTTTTTCTGCCATTGCACTGTTCCAGAGCAGTTTCCGTTTGCGCAACGTCACCTGTGAGTAGTCATTTGACACTGATATTTTTGTGCCCTTGAGTTTCATACAATTTCTAAACACGTCGCTCTTTTCATTGTAATCATAAACCTTCATGATAACTGGCCTAGTTTTTTCCGTTTTTTTGCACCAAGCCTATGTATACGTTCTACCGACTGTACATCAACGCCCAGGCGACCCCGAAATAAATCCTGTATCACCTTTTTCCTAATTATTTCATCGGTTTCTCTTTCTTGTTCTTGTTCCGGAATACCAAATACAATAATGTTGTTCCTACGGCTCCTGTCTTCCAGGTCGACAAGTTTTTCCTGCTGAGAACAGGTGACTTGGTTAATACTCTTAACGGCATCCTGGAGTGGTACGACAAGTTCCGCATCTGTACCCTGCTTTTTTGAAATGATCTCAAGCTGCTTAAACATGGTCTCGATGCGCTCACTTAGTCGATCATGCTTTTCTTTTATCGATAGCACATCGGTCGAAATACGCTCCTGTGCATCGAGAACCTTTTGAATTAGGGCTTCTGTTTTTGTTTGGTTTTCCGGATCTCGCTCCAAGTCTTCAGGTAGAAACCGGCTTTGATTTTCTTTTATCAACCGTACGTCGGCGGCGATAAGTTCTTGAGCATCAAGCACTTCTTGAACCAGATCTATAGTTTTGGTCTGTGGTCCAGGGTTTTGTTCTACGTCACCGGACAGGAGCAGCAACATTTTACAACACTCGGACATCAAACGACACAACGCTTTTGGGCTCGGCACGATAACAATGCACGTCTCATTACTTCGAAAACAATTGCACTTTATGTGTGCACTAACCTGTTGGACGACAAAGAGCGGTGGCATGTCAGACGATGTTGCCGTGGCGGTTGCGCCGAGCCCACTGAAGGAAGCGTCCGATGGTCCAGTGTTCCAGAGCCTTCCGCTTGGTGGCGCTGTCTTCGTCCCGGATTATTAACACAGTGTATAGAAATAGCGCAAGAAAGAAAACAGACAGGCTCTGGCTGGCAATTCTGAGATATCAAGGGTGCCTATGAAAATGTGAACCAAAGGAATCTGCAGGGACATAATGGAGAGCTTAGACCTAGATGAAGGACTCAACAGGCAATATTAAGGTTTCATTTACAAAGATAATAAGGTGATTATAACATGGAAAGGAAAGGCAACGGGGGGAAATAGAGATAGGTTGAGGTGTAGGCCGGGGTGCCCGTTATCGCCTTTGCTGTTTATGTTGTATCTGAGAGGATTGGAGGATAGACTAGAGAAAAGTGGGCTTGGATTCGACCTTTCGTACAGTAAGCTAGGCCAAAAAATTCAGCAATCCTTACCGGGATTGATGTATGCAGATGATATCGTACTAATGGCTAACAACAGGATAGATTTGCAGGAATTAATGAGCATCTGTGGTAGGGAAGGGGAGGAATTAGGTTTAGAATTCAGTAGTGAAAAATCAGCAGTCATGATTTTTAACAATGATGAAGTTGAGAGGCTGAAGATACAGAATATTACAGTGGAGAGAGCTAGTAAATACAAGTATCTAGGAGTATGGATATGTGATGGTGCAGAATATCTCAGTGAGCATGAAAAGTATATAATAGGTAAGGGCAACAGAAATGCAGCTGTAATGAAAAATAGAGCACTTTGGAATTACAACAGGTATGAGGTGGTGAGAGAGATTTGGAAAGGGGTCATGGTGCCTGGTTTGACTTTTGGAAACGCAGTGCTATGCATGAAATCCGAAGTGCATGCAAGACTAGAAATAAAACAGCGCGGAGTAGGTAGGCTGGCTTTGGGGGCACATTGCAAAACGCCAAACCAGGGAGTGCAAGGGGACATGGGATGGGCGTCATTTGAGGGCAGGGAAGCTGCGAGCAAGATAGAATTTGAGGATCGGTTGAGGCAAATGGATGGGGAGCAATGGGCACGAAAGGTTTTCAGCTTTTTATACATGAGGAGTATAGACACAAAGTGGAGACAGCGCACTAGGAAATTAAGAGGAAAGTTTTTAGGCTATAGTGGGGTTACGGAAGAGCAGGTCTCCGTTAAGAAGAAAGTTAAGGCCACAGAAAGAGATCGGTGGCTAGAGGGAATGCAGACAAAGACGGCTCTGGAAAGCTATAGATTAAACAAAACAGTTATTGCCAAAGAAAGCATTTATGATAATTCTAGGGAAGCTCATTGTTGTTTGAGGCAAGGACAGGTGTTTTGCGAACCAGAACATACAGAGCGAAGTACCAGGAAATGGATACAGTGTGCGCTGCTTGTGGAGAGGTGGACGAGACGGCTGAGCACTTGATACTCTACTGTAAAGGGCTTCACCCTATGCCTACCGAAGACAACATAGATTTAATAAAGTCATTGGGTTTTAGAGACAGCGAAGGAAAAGTGGATTACAAGACAGTAGAGATTACCAAGCAAAGATTAAGTGAATGGTGGCAGAAAGCACGAGAAAACTAGGTATTTTCTTATTAACTGATGGCAAGGGGGTTTTATAGCCTCACTTTCTTTTCAGTGCGGAGTGTATATAGTTTTCACATTTAAATATTCTAAGCTTAAATGGTAAGACAAATTGGCTAGGTGGCGTAAGCTACCGCCCGATCCAAAGGGCTCAGCCGTATTCATCCATCCATCCATCC
>JAZHYW010016769.1:0-16606 GCA_037355805.1 Ixodes ricinus
GGAATCAGCAGAAACTAACGACCCGGAAGAATACCGCACAACCGCAATACCAGCATATGCCGCGGGTGCGTCTACCCTGAGTCCGCCATAGTGCAATAATGAAGACAGGGACAGCACGGCTGGCGCCTGCCCGCCACTGTTGAGCTAAAGCGGAACGCGTAGAGAGTGCATAAACCCAGACCGAACTGCTGATCCCTCGCGCACTCCTGTTGCCAACCATAGATTCCCTGCCGGACACAGGTGCCCGCTCGGTCTCGGAAATCGCCCTCGGAAGTAATAAAATCTGCACTTCACGCCTGGGACGTGGTTGGTGTGCGCAGAAGAACCACTTTAACGGGAAAAAAGGTCTCTCGCCTCAAGCCTGGAGAACATTTTACGTGGGGTTACGCAATGGAAAACAATCACGCAATCTGCCCGTCTTCTCCTAAGCATCCGCCGTTGACTACTATCTGTACTCTCATAAAACCTGATAACCATTCCCTTTCCTAAATAAAGATAGCGCCTCAACAGTACCCTAACTACCCTGGAAAACCCGCCACACCTGACAAAGGAGCGATTCAAACAAAGACCTCAGGCCTCAACTCTAAGAACAATGAAAAGGAGCGTAATGGTCACGACCAAACAACCAATGTACTAAAAGCGATCTAGTGAGGAAAGGCCAGCAACCTTCAGAAGCTTGGCGTGAAAAGGCAAGACAATACAAGATCAGAACGCGAATCTTCCCTGGGAGAAACTGACCCCCAGCGACAAGGAAAGGTTCACTCCAATGTGGTGTTTAACGGAAAATACAAAAACGTGAACACAAGTCCAACTCACAACAAAATGTAATACTAAAATAGTCATTGGAAACGCGTAAAGACAACTCGACGATACTAAGCCAACTCCACGCGCTGGAGAGTCGGCCAGGCTGCTGAACTCACACGCCTTCCTTCTTCGCTGGGCGACGTAACAAGGCTCCGGACGGCCTGGGCGGGTGGCGCCCATCTTGGGGGAACCGGGCGCGTGGATCTTTGGCATGCCTGGGGAGAGCTTCCCGCGGCGACGGCCGCTCTTCTCCGGGCGCCTGGAGCAACAGTCACCAGAGCAGCGTGGGAATTGCGTGGCGATTCGCCCATGGAACGGTGCAGGCTCCCACGTCGGCGCGCCATTTTGGGGTTTCCCATTCCCGTGGGGCTCGTCCCTCGAAAGTGAACAACGCCTACACCGTTCTCTCGTTGTAGACCGCTTATTGCCTCTGGGCCCAGTTGAAAATTCTTATTAGATTCCCAATTGGAAATTTCCAACTGGCACCAGCTAGGTTTGTGGCGACAACCAATTGTCACTGCAATGAAAACCAATTGAAACCATTTGAAAACCCATTAAGATTCCAACTGGAAAATTTTTCCAATTGGCGAGACCCATTGGCCAAGTGCGCTTCCAACCGAAACCCATTAAAACCAATTGATTCCAATTAAAACCAGTTAGAATTCCAATCGGATCTTCCACGTGGAATTTTTAGCTGGGGTGGTGCCGCGTAGGGCTCTCGGTCGGCCGATGGTCGCCGTCCTGGCTGGAAGTTGACTTGCCCGTGCCCTGCCATGCCGCCGGATCCAGGATGCCGATGGCTGTCTGCCGCCGCGGCGTCGTCTCGCCGGAGCCACGGACCGAAGGGGAAGCGGCCCGATGTTGTGTCCGTGCAGGTGGACAGGGTCGTGGCCAGCGGCGAGAAGTCCCCCGCGCGTCGACGCTTCGTCCTCCCCACTGGGCTAAAGTCGTGCTCGAGAGCGCCACCATGGCGATCACCTCCCACCAATCACACGTAAGGAGGGTGGAGAGATGTCACGGAGATGTTGCCGGAGGAGAGGGGGAAAGGGGGAGGTACAGCTCTCGGCGACAGGAACGTATGGGGACTGCCAGGTTCCCACAGCACTTGGCCGCTGGGTGACTCGTAGAATCTATGCCCAGATAAGGTGCAACTGAAAACTAAAAAAGAAAAATGTAGAGCCCTTCCACTTCACGTGAGGATGGAGGACCAGCGAAGCTGTTATCTTTACGACGTCTAGTACGATGCCTCAGAGTGACGAAGTTTAGGCACCAGCGTCAAGGACAACTTCTTGGACGTACTCTCCAAGGACGCACGCTTCTAGATGACGACGCACTAGGACGACCTCAAGGACGATGTCTAGGACGACGTCTAGGATGACCTCAAGGATAACTTCAGGACGACCTCGAGGACAACTTCTGGGACAACCTTGAGGACAACGTCTAGAACGACCTCAAGGACGACTTCTAGGACGACCTCGAGGACGACATCTTGGATGACCTCAAGAATGACTTCTAGGATGACCTCAAAACAACCTCTTGGATGACCTCTCGGATGACCTCAAGAACGACATCTAGGACGACCTCAAGGACGACGCCTCTAGAGAAATTCAGCCTTTCCACTCTGGGTGAAAACGAGAGTGAAAAGGCTGGAAAGGTTGCCGCCATCTCTGAGCAACGGCGGCAACCAGACAACCGGCAATCCAGTTGTCTGGTTGCTACCATGATTTATAGATGGCGCGTAGCTATCCGGAGTTTGTGTCGACATTTTTTGCCTGCAAACACGATACTGGGGAAACTAACCTTAAAGGGGTACTCCGCCGATTTTTGAGCTACCTCAGCTAACTATATTTTCTGACTCCTCGGCCTTTACCCTTTCCGGTATGCTATTTAGTATCGCGAAATTCATAATAGTTACTGCGAAATCGGCAAATGAAAATGATGCAAAAACCAACATTCAAATATTCCCGCACTTTTCAGTGCCGTGACGTCAGTGGAAGGGCAGGCTTGCCAGTCGAGCGAGCAGTCTAAAAAATAGAATATGCCAGTCATTTGTTCCGTGCTGGAGCGCGGGGACTGGAGCGAGCTTCCAAAGCATTCATTTGACACCATGAAACTGCTTCCAATCAGTTGGGAACAAATTCTACAGTCCAAAGAGTGATCCCCTGCACTTCCACTGACGTCACTTTTTCGTTGTTGCCAGTAGAGACTTTCAGTTTGAAAAACACGGTGAGGACCAAAATTGTAAATTCAATAACTTCGTGAAAAAAAATTATTTTGACCTAATATTTGGGATACTATTTTGGCGATGTTGTTTGGCGAGTTTAGCAAAATTTCAAGCAAATCGGGGACCATGAAGAAATCGGCGGAGTACCCCTTTAACAGCTCCGCTGTAAAAAAAGAAAAGCATTTTAAAGGTGGATTAACACGGTATTAGGTGGGTGGTCATAATGTCATAGCTGATCAGTGTATACCACTGCTGCAGTCATGACATTTTTAACTTAATGAGACAGAAAATGCAGAGGAGCATCAAACTGTCCGGATGCAGATAGCCTACACGGATGCTGCTGTAGTCTCGAAACTTAATGCTGCCAATGTTATGAAGGCCTACTTGTGGCAAATTTCAGCCCATAATAGGCAAGTTGATAGGAATCTAGCTATGACACTCTTTCATTTAATGACCTTATAATAAAGTGAATGAGCAGTATACTTCCACTCTGGTACTAAACAATATTTTGATGAATATAACTTAACCTTTCATCACATCATCAAGAGCAGTTTTACCATTATTTCCGGACCAAAGTCCGCACCCAGCCTACAGTCCGCACGTAAAATTTTCTCATACACAACACACCTTAAAAATGCCTGCTTTATTAGCGCACAAAGAAGCTCATTGTACAAAAATCATCAATAACATTATCCCTCATCTGCAAAATCCATCACGTCTCCTCATAATGAACGCTCTGAGAAGACGAAATCTTAGCACAGTCCGCACCTTTAGATAGTCCGGACACCGTAAAATGTAAACTTTTAAACGTATACACTTTGTGGACGATAATTCAGAAAATACAGTAGATTGCTGCTGACACATATGCCACGCTTCCTCCCCTTTTGTCTGCAGTTCTGGAGACTCCTCCCGGATGTCCCTTCAGCCACGAGCTCGGGCTCAGGATTCGAGTCAGTGTTGCAGCAGCGAGTCCCGACAGCCACTACTGGGCTCTTCCTGCTCCGATGCTGGCTCGTGTGACGCCTGCTCCGAGATAGTGCGCTTCGCAAGCGATGCGCAGCTTTCAGACGACGTGTTCCGCAGCAGGACCTTCTGCAAGGTTCACTACAGGTGAGATTCTCTGCCACTCCTAGCAGAGCACAAAGTTGTACTGTGAAGCACATTGGACCGATGTCATGAGGAATTTTGTGCCCAGATGCTTGGTCTTCGTCTAAGACACAATAAATTTAGTTCTGAGGTTTGTCACGCACAGCTCAATGTTTGTCTCTGCATTTTTAACAACATACTATGTTATCTGCAGCAAGGTCTAGCATTGAAAGGAACACTAGTTTAGAAAATTCCAGGATTCTGGTGGTGGCTTTATTGAAGCAGCAAGTGGGAATAAGCTATATGCAACATTAAAAGTACTAGATACTTGCAATAAAGACGTCTTGGACTAGACAGTCGAAAATTACACTTCATGTTGTTCTCATTGTGTTGGCCTCCAAGAATCATTTTCTGCTGAAAAGTAAAGTTCAATGCAATCTTTTCAAGCGAGTGAAAGTGATAACTCATGTTGGGCCATGAGTGTACTGCAATAAGTAAATCAACAGACAGCAGATAACTTGATTGAAAAAGCCACAAATTTGTGAAATGATGTAAAAACTGAAAGATCACAATGGACTTGGGGAGTATTTCCTACCAGAGCCAGAAGAAACAAGCCCCACTATTATGGCATGCAAGATTTCATGAGTACGCTGCTGATCCGAGAGACATCCACAATTGCAGCTAGGGCCCATAAAATTTCCAAGTTCTCCATGTCCAAACACCGACCTGCACGCAATAACGAGCGGGCCTTTAATTGCAGGTGGCCATCGTGTGTGTCACACTGTGGTCATGCAGCGAGTGTCTCGTCCAGCGAGGCCGAGAGTGCCGACACGGTGTCCCTGACCATCAGTGATATTCAGGAGACCCCTCCCAGTGCCAAGGAGCTGGTGCCTGACACAACCCTTCCCATGAACCCCACTCCAGCAAATGGCAGTGCTCCAGCTGTCTGGTATGAACTGCCTGTTGTGCTTTTGCGTTGGTCTTGAATGTATGAAAAGAAACCACAACACTGTGATTGGGGTGACTGCCCAAGTTTGTTCTTTGTCGCAGGATAATTTAACCTTCCAAA
This sequence comes from Ixodes ricinus, assembly GCA_037355805.1. Classification (NCBI taxonomy): domain Eukaryota; kingdom Metazoa; phylum Arthropoda; class Arachnida; order Ixodida; family Ixodidae; genus Ixodes; species Ixodes ricinus. The sequence continues at coordinate 5,184 of JAZHYW010016769.1, forward strand.
ATTGACACTAAGGCATCGGTTCTCAAACTTTTCGATCTCGAAGAATGATTATCTTTCTTGATTGCTGGCCAGAGCGGCCCCTCTTGGTTCTAGCACTGATGTAGTAAGTACAGAAGCCAAAGCGCAGACACACCCCTTGAGGCAGATCTTGCTGCCTCAACGTACCTGTAACAGACAATTACGTAGATAAAATAGCACCTACTAAAAGGGTCGTATAAAAACTATACTAGTATATAAAACCAACTCCTAAGATTCAGTACAAAAATCTCCTTTTTCCTCTACCCTAAAAAAAATAAAATGTACCGTAGTAGCTTTTAGAACAATATCAAGTATAATGTGTTACTTTGCTGAAATTCCTTTTGAAAAGCTCATATATTACATGGTCTTTTTCTTCAGCAAATACATAAATAACGGCGGCGAGGAAAGATCCGAATCGAACAAAGAATCGAGCTTGGAGGTGGTTCCCTCTTTCGCAGGACGTACACTCACTGCGGCAAGTGCGGTAGGCACTACTGTGCCCGCTGCAGCTACGGCAGCCACAGCAGCCAGAGCGGCAAGTCTCCAGATGGAAGCAAGGGCTTTGCACCTCACTGGACCATGGATCTGAGGGTGGCCCCCTCGCAGGCCAGTGATGCAGCGGTGCATTCCAGGCTTTCCGGAGTGGGCAGTATGACAGGGTGCGCCCACCTGCCCAAGCCTTCGGACCGGTCGTCGGTCTGCTCCCAAAGCAGCGGCACCAGCAGCGCTAGCACGAGCGGCGCCAGCACGAGCTCTTCCGAGTACAATGTGCCCAGGAGTTTCCTCGAGTCGCTTTACGATCAGCCACGGAACATCATTCACACAGACAGCGAACTTTTCAGGTGGGGAGCTGAAATGTGGCATGAGGGAGTTGTTGATTTGAAACAAATGTAAGCTATTCTATTTAGTGTGGCCATTTTGTCATCTGCTGGACGTTGCTTATATTGTATGCCCTCTTCATTCATTGTTATTCAAGGTTTTTCACCACAAATCATCTTGGAGAGGGGTAAACAGTGTATGACATAAGCACATAATAGTTTGACAAATATAGCACTGGCTTAATTATTTGCAGTGTCTGCATTTTCACATAGTTCACAGATTCAGCCAAATTGCAAAGCAGTAGTTGCATGAACATATACTACCGTAGATAGAAATGTAAATATTTTGGAAACATTATTAAAGTGCATCATTGATTGCTAGTACAAATACATGACCGCATGTTTGTAGGATAACAGTCATAGCACCCCTTTGTGCCTTAACTGTGGCTTGCCAAGAGTCATTATCCTATTCACAGCCCTCATCAAAGAACAGTGCTAGTGCTTGTGATTGACTGTTTCATTTGCCACTTTTAACAAAGTTAAAAAAAACAAATTAAAAAAAAACATTTTACTTACAAAGTTACAGTACAAGGATTAGGTGGTTCCTCTTGAGCTCATCAACCTGAAATGATCATTAACATAGCAGTTGAAGTTTGACAAGAGTCTACTCCTCTACATTCTACTGCAAGCAAACAAAAGAAAATAATCAGAAAAAATTCCCTGTTCAACATGAAAATTTTTGGAAGCATGTACGTTTCTGAGCAAGCAATAGTATAGTATGGAACAAAAACAAAATTAGGAATTGACTGATAAGTGCAAACCTGCATGCCATAAGGCGTCCGTCTATTACATATACGAAGCCCGATGTGAAGTGAAGCATGTGAAAAATAGACCCTCATGAATTCAAACTCCAGGGAGCTACGAATTTTGTTTGAATTATCAGAAATTCATCTATATATGATGCAAGATAAAATTATGATTTAGCATATTAATGGCCAGATATACAAAACAAATATTTGATGATTTCCTCTACATAGGCCAACTGATCATAAGCAGGTATGCCATGCATGAAACGTTTGTGAAATGTATGATATAAGTTTATTTATCCCCCAAAAATGTTATTTATCATGGACTGTTCAGACAGCACATGACAAACCAAAACAAAATTAAGTTTGTTTATCAGGCCTAGAAGTTGTTTAATGCAAACTATTAAACAGGGGATACATGAACAATGAAAACGGGCACCGCGCAGCAGTTTTTATAGCAACTTGCGCCGACGCTGTGACATGGGCCTGTGCCATGCCGTCACATCACAGCGTCCGTGCAAGTTGCTGCAAAAATTTCCACATGATGACTGTTTTCCTGTGTGCTCTCCTTGAGCCTTCTTAAGAGAGCTTTCTACTGAGCACCGGTGGCCTGCGGAGAAGCAAAACCGACGGAAGTGAACCTTGCAGGTGTTGCCTTTCTGCAATGTACCGATGCTCAGAAAGAAGCGCACTGAACAGGCCTGTGCGAACAGAGGGTGTGAATTACACAAAAACGCCGTTCGAATTAAGCGGCTTATGAATATACTACAAATATAGTGGGACAACCAAAATGTTAAAGTTTGTTGGAATTAACAAGTATGAAATATTCGAGATTGGATTATCGCGAGCCTACTGTAAATTGATAGTTTACTGGACTCATTTTTTACTGTCCCCAATATTAGTGTACAATTGAAGACATGTCACTCCAATTAAAATTATTGTAACTTTCTCATCTGCCAATTAGAGCATATTTATTGTATCGGCATTTAAATCAACATGTCAAGCATGGAGGTAGGAAGAAGAGTAGACGACATACCAGCTCAAACCAGCCAAATGAGGAAATCCCAAGTGAAGCCGAAAGTAGAGGATGCGATCGGTGGAATGCCCCCAACGATGACCAAAACCCAGCCAAATCCGCTGTTCTTTCCGTCCAAAACCGTCTTCTGGTTTTGGTCATCGTTGGCGCCAAATCAGCTGTTCTTTCTGTCCAAAAGCGTCTTTTGGTTTTGGTCATCGTTGGGGGCGTGTCCCTTCAAACCAGAGGTCTCCCCCGGCTTCACCTCTGGTGGTGTCATGTCGCCTCAAGAAGCTTCCTACCTCCATGATGTCAAGTAAACTATCCTTTATGAACACTGGAAAATTCGCAAAATTTCAGTACTCTTCATGAAGATATGTTTTAGGTTGTACCGCTGCAGGTCAGTTCCACCACATCATCTCGCAATGCAATATATAAGCATCCGAGTGCCTTCTAAAATGGAAACATGTGTCTTCGACATTTTCTACTCAGATCGACAAGATTGAGAAAATATGCTTCTTAAGGCCAGTTCACACGTGCATTGCAGCGCTGATAGCACAAAATCAGTGCTACATCAGTGCTACTGTAAGTGCCGACTCAGCACTGCATTGGAGCACTGATACAGTGCGACATAGCGCAAAGTCAGCAGCGTGTCCATAGCACCGAGCTAGCGCTGCGTCGGTACGTGTGAACGGGCCTTTACTTGAAATTCTGTCGCCGAATATGCAGAACTAATTGCAGTCCTTGGTTGAATTTCCACATCAACAGGGTGCGCCCATCGTCTTCCGGTGCAACACCGTCGCCCATGGTGGACTTGCCGGCGGGGATCCACCAGAGCATGCTCCCTTGCCCGTGTACCTCGCGGAGCAGTCAACCGCGCGTTGACTCCGGCATCACCCGGTCCAGCTCAGGGTCAAGCGACTCTCCACTGGGGTCGCCCAAGCGTCTGACCCAGGCCGCTTTCTTCCCCGCTCCTGTGGCCAAGCCCCTCAACAGCCCCGTGCCCTGTCAGACCCCCAAGTCTGCCTGTACCTGCGGGCTTAGGCCCCTGGCTCAGTACCTCAACTACGACGTGCCCAGGGCAGCCCTTGCCAAACTTTACTTAAGAGTAAGCTCGAGTGTAATTTTCTCTTTTTTTTTAAGATCTGATTTCTTATTTGGCGTCAACTATCTGGTACTACGTCATTGGTTCTGAAATTGTGTTCCTAGGAAGCTTCCCAAAGTACTCTCATGGGTTCTCTGAGCACCCAGATTTCCTCTAACATCCCTTCCCCTAAGCAAAAAGCATTTTTCCAGTTTATGCACTTTTTTATAGCAGGCCTGAGCCACTGCAGAACTATGAGCCAAACACTCCTTAGTATATGTGTATTATTGTTTACAAGGTCCATAAGCTTCTGCACTACTTTACAGCATTAGTGCCGAGACTGGGAAGTTCTTCAGCTGTCAATCAATAGGGATGGTCATTTCTCAAAATCAAAAGTTCGAGGATCCAGTACTACATTGTCGAGCCAGCGTAGCTTCCACAATGCTGCAATCCCGCACTAGTAGTGTGAGAGCATGTGGCTTTCTTTGTATTGCATCTCATTCGCACGCACTCTTGCGTGAAGGAGATTCGAAATGAAACCACACACTTGCACCAGTAGCTTTGACAGCACTAAAGCGCAGTGAAAGCTACGCTAGTCTTGACAACATAGCACAAAACAGTTGACACCAATTATATGTGCCGTACCTATTCGTCAGAATTGTCGAATGTAATGATATTACCTACTGCTAGCAACAGCCGGCCCAAGTTTTAATTTGATAGGGCTTAATGAGATGATGCGGGCAGAAAATAACTGTGATAAAAGCTTTCATTCAGTCTGTCTGTTGCCCAAAAGGCTGACTGTTTAAGCAAAGGTTGTGCCCAGGAAATGAGCAAGGTAATATCACGTAAAGAGGCAGCACAACCCAGGCAGCACAGCTGAATCAGCATCTTACCGTATTAAGAAATGCTTCTGTGCATGCAACTACATTTAGAACATTCTTGCATTAGGAGGAAGCTGTACTTTTAAACGTCGGTTGGAAGGCTGACTGCGACCAAACAAAGTTTTTTCTAGTATAGGTCTTTGAAACTGTCGCGGTTGGGCAGTGAACAGTAAGAGACCAGCCTGTGAGTGAGTAAGTACCGTCTGGCGAGTGCGCATTTATTGTGCTCCTGGCGGCCCCCCGTCCCCCATGCAGTGGCGACCTCTCTTGGCCGCTCGCCTAACCCTCCGACAGAAACAGACTTAGAGTTTGAGTTTTAAAGAAAGAAGAAAACCTATAGGTTTTCTAAATGCAATGTGGCTCACTAGTGCCCTCAACAGTTTCCAGATTACTGATCTCTCCAAATCTTTTTTGAACAGGAAAAACAAGGACAGAGGAGCTCCTTTGAGGGAACAGCCGATCCCAAGGGGAATGATCTACCTACAACCCCTGGACAGCAGTATGATGTCCCGAAGAAATTCAAGGTAAATGACTACCAAAAAGTCAGCTCATGAACTCGTTGGGAAAGAAGGTGTGCCTTTTGCATTCACTGAATAGCAGTTGGTTAGTGTTTAAGGAAAGCTCAAGCAAACCTATTTGACTGGTGCAGTTCCCAGAATATAAACATAAATAACAGAAAACAAAATTTCACAAAAACCTTCTGCTGACAAGATGTGAAAACATGTGACAAATTTACAACTGTATTCGAACCAGTCTAAAATATAGCAAAAGGTACTGTATTTACTCGAGTAATAGCTGCACTATTTATGAACAAGGCCCTTGTGTCTACTTTCCCGCAAAGCACATATACAGCCAATCATCGCGTTGCGCATAAATAACATAGCGAATAACTAGATCAAGAACACGAGTCTCCTTACAAATGCAAACTTCACAGATGGTATCTTCGTGCGAAGATGTTATCTCTGTCCTGTAAACCGCTGGAATCATGCTGTTGATCGCGGTGATTGGCAGTCCGCGTGCTCCGCAGAAAAGCGAACCCTCAGGTTTTCTTCATAAACAATGCGGCTATTACTTGAGTAGATATGGTAGATGGTTCATATCAGACCTCGCTTTAATAGTTGCTGGGAAAGGAAACTCGGACACCTTGAGAGATGTGCTTAACTTAACGAAGTGCATCGCATTTGCAGGAACAGTTGATCCAGCAAGAGTGCCAGACCTCCAGCCGAGCGGGCTGTGTGCTGCCAGTAACCTGCAACTGCGGCAGTGGGCTTCTGTCAGAGCCTCTGCCCACCTGTCACGAGCCATGCACATGCCGGAGGGTGGCTTGCTGGGCAGGTAGCCTAGTGCCCTGCCTCCGAAGAACAGCAAACTGTGGTGAAGATAGCCACCCTGTCCAAGTGGTCCCCCTAAACTGCCCCACCGCCCCAGCTACCATCTGCAAAGAGCCTGGAAAGAAAGCTGAATGCGGGTCCCTACAAACTCCTTTCGCTTCTGCCGAACAATTGACAATGGACCACAAGTTTCCTGAGGACCCTTGCTCGAACTACGCCAACTGCCAGTTCATAGAATCCCTCTCCCTCTACCAAAACACATGTGGCCTTTCTTTAGCTGTGCAGAAGCCTGAAAACGAAAAGACGCTAGAAGTTGTGAAAGAGCAAAAGGCGTCTGCAGGCACGAAGACGTGCGAAGCATCTTCTTTACATGGCAACAAAAGTTTGGAAAGCACTGCAGACAATGCGGGTTCGTTGCAGAGGCCAAAAGTGAAGAGTTCCCCGTCCAACTCGTCAGGAGAAAGTTACGAGGTGATGTCATTTCGCAACGCTTCTGACCATCGCCTGACCGTCGTCTGCGACGGAAATTATGTGGCAATGCGACCGATCGAACCTTGTAAATGTGACAACGAGAATAGATCTGCCAGTGTGAGCCGAAGCGAAAACCAAGACACAAAAGGACTCCACTTCCGCTGCGGCCTTTCATGCCTTACTTGCTTCCGTGCGAGGAAGAATTTGTCGAGGAGGCGTCTTCGGACAACGAGCCCGGCTGGAAAGCTGCCGAGGGCTCCAGGGCTCGATTCTTCAAAAATGGATGGTCCAGTGGTGGAAAGTCCTCCCAGACAAAACCTTCGGCGCTTTCGAACTCCCTCGGAGACCTGAAGAGGAAAGTCCTCACCAAGCGAAGATCCAATTCCGCAGACGGTCGCCAGGAATCGGCCGAACTTTCGGAAACAGAAGACTACCCCGTGGCATCTCCTACCCGAGCCTGTCAGTCAAAAGAGAGGCGGAGCGCCTTGTCTAAGCTCCCCTTGCGAAGCAGAGAAAGGTCGGGGAATCACCCGGTAGACGTCACACCACCCTCCTCCGTGCCTTCGACACCGAACAACCGCTCGATGGAGAATCTCTTTCGGATTCCATTCCACCGGTCAGCTGATTGTCTCAAGCTCAAGGAGACTTCCACTTCTCAGAAGAGGACCTGTCTGCAAACGGCAGGGAGGCCTCCGACACTTGCGACATTCCCTCTGCCGGATCGAGCATCAAGCGCTCCTCGAGCGTGCCGTGCAAGCCCCAGCCGCTCGACCAGATATCGAGTCCCTCCGATTCGGGAGTGTCCACCAGTCTTCCCGAGAGCTCGGAGACAGTGTGCGAACTGGTGGCTCACGACGGAATCCTCCTCACGGGCATCCACTCCTCGTTACCAACAAGGCTCGATGAGGGCCCGGGGTCGACTCCAGGCCACCGAATGTGCGACAATATGAGGAAATGCACCCACATACAAGAAGGTGCTAAGTCATCTTTATTACTCGTATCATCACAAAGTTTGGCGTACAATTTTTTTCTCAAAGTTTTCCAAAGAAAACGAGTCAAGGTTGTTTTGTGGATATGTCTAGATGTTCACATAGTGCGAGTGTTGGCCTACCTTTAGGTGTCAAGCCTCGTCTTGCAGCTGTGAAGGAGCAATTGCAAGAGTGCGTTTTACTCATATCTCATTACCATGGACTCCATTGATACGAGTACCCCCTATATGAACTAAATATTTGGGAATGAAATGGGTAAATGCATATATTGTTGCCTCGTTGTCCAGTAAGGTGTCGATATTATTGAGACATGACTGTACCAGAATGTATGTTTGCAGAGAACATGCATTAGCAATTGCGTGAAAAGTCGGCAACATAACAGCTGTAGAAATTGGACCCTGTAAGAATGAGAATCGAACTACATTTACATAGGTAGTCTGTAGGGTAGGTTTTCGCTTTAGCACATTTGACTGCCTATAGGGTGACAAATAATGGCAGACTGCTCATCAGTGTGGGAAGGCTGAAACCTGCAAAATTATTGGTAGATATGCTAGCAAGATTAGATTTGGAAGATAAATACCATAGCACCACATTTTTATACCTCTTACAAAGCAACTGCTAAGCCACTCATTCACCTGGGAATTCATTCCTGCATGTATGGATGGTCTTACATGCGACACATTCTTGGCAGAGCAAATCTATTGGCACTGAAAAGAAAGGGCGATTTATTGTCATTCATAGGTAAGAACAAGAAACAAGAGTTTCTGAAGATCTTGAGTGGAAGCGTTAGATCAGAACTGAAAGGAGAAGCATATCTTTGAAGGGTCGGGGCTGGAACATTTTCTGTGCCACATATAGTATGGGCAAAGGCAAAAAAAGTGCTAGGAAATTGCTACCAAGCTGGCTGTGCATGACTGGACTGTGGGGAAGCTCATCTGCAAAAAGAATGCAGTCATTTGCATGGATAAATGCTTGCAACTAGTAAATGTACAAGCTGCATAATGGGTGAATGTTTTCAGTTTCAACATTGCACTTCTCTGAAAACAAGATAACAGCAATGAAAACAGAACATATCTGTAATCGATGTTTGGAAGCTTATTTTTTTGTTTCCCTCGTAAAAGATTGCTTTTTCATTAGTGGTGAGAAAGCAATCTTTGAAGCCCAATATAAATCTGCTTAGAGCAGAACTCAACAGTTTTACCAAAATTTTACATGACAACCTCAGCAAGGACACCAAACTGCATCTCACCTTAATGCGAGCTGCATAAAAGCGTACAAGCATGGAAGAATACTTCTACCTCCTACTGCATGTGCATTAGCACTGCAGAAGCACATGCTTTCTAAGCTAAGGAGCTCCCACTTATAGCCTTTGCAGCAGGGCATGTTAAGGTGAGACGGGGTATAGAAGACCAACCCATAAACCCTACAGCTTGTTGGCACCTTTTGGAAAAATATGTATAAGCACTAAGCATAATATAAAGGCTTGTAAAACCATCACAGTGCAATTCTGACTACCACCATTATACTTTGTTTCATCTTAAGTCCAGACGTAGCCGACGCTACGAGTTAATGAAACACCCATCAAGCAGTGTCGAAAGCACAAGTCACTGGGCCTTTTTGGTGAATGATCGTTTCAGCAATGATAGAACACATACAGAAACATGATGTGCACCATGATGGTGTACTTTTGACGCTGTCCGAACGGTCCCATCAGCTCATTGCATGAGCTGCATCTGTGCTCGAGGTGAATTGTAGATACCATCAATCGGTAATTCTGTCAAACACTGGCAAAGTGTATAGCGAAAGATGAAACCAAACTTTCTGTAAAAGCATTCTAGTGCATGTGTTAATTATAGTTTGCAATATTTAACAACAAACGGGAAGGCGTAGCGGGCAACACTTACAAATTGTGTAATCATTTATTAAGCGAATTGCAAGATGCAAACGCTAGGTGGCGACGTTATGAGCCTAAAACCAAAGCCCCTTCATGTTTCAAAGGTAGCGCAAGGTACGTCGATGCACGAGGCACGTGCAACGTGCAGCCCTTGGGAAGATCATGGCGGCATAGCGCAGCACTGAGCTAGATCTAAGGTGCCATGAATTTCCCAGAAGTGGCGCGCGGCACGTGCCTCGAGCATTTCTACAACAATGAATGGCGCCACTTTTTATAGAATAGAGGGGCTTTACTTAAAACTATGTTTTTACTGTTTGCAACTTCAAATGAGGGGGCACCCACGTCTGGCAAGCACATCAAGTGGTGAAATTGGAAGCTCACACTTAATGCAGAACTGGTGCATCCTGACATCTAAAGACAGAATAATAACTTAAAACCAATGACAAGCCTGCCTGTTTTTAACATTAGAGGTTCTAAACACTTAGAACAGGCCTATTATGCATATTGAGATTGTTTGCTGAGCTTGTAATGTTTACTGCAAAAATAGTTTTACTTGCCACTACTGAGTGGTGCCACCATGCAAGGCAAAGTGTGTTTAGGCACTTGATTGCAGTTGTCCTCAACCATACTTGCATTTGGGACTACAGCATCAAGCAGTTCACAAAACTACTAAGGGCCTCGACCAGCCTCCTAAAAGCTGAAGAGCCCCATTCTGCGTGTACCACTAATGCAAACAACTGTCACCCTGATTCTTCTTGCAGCTTTCGCCCGCTGCCCCCAGCAGCAGCAGCTGCAGTATGCGTTGCTGGGAAACGTGGTGCCGGCCATCGGCAAGAGCTGCTCGGGGGAAGCAGCACGACTTCTTCGGACAGCGACTACATCGAGACGCTCTCGCTGTGCAGCAGTGGTAGCAATGGCAGTGGCTCAGAATACGTGCGCTGCTGCGAAGACTGCAAGCTACCCCCGCATGCCCTGCTGTATCTTGTGCGCTCAAGCCACGCTCGGCCAAAGAGTACAATTCGGTCGATCGGTCGGGAGTCCGGCCGGAGGGAGAGGAAGAAAGGTATGCCGCACATGTGCTTGCGTGCCACAGAGCCCACCATCATGCGCCCATTCATCTGACCCTACCCAAGGCGTCCTCTTCGTCCAGAGTTCCCCTGCCAAGCAAGCCTTCACGTCGTCGTCCTCGGTCGGTTGCGGGTCGGCTTCTGACTTGGCCTCCTTGACATAAGTCCATGGAAGTGCTGCCTAAGGGGAATGCAGAAAGCTCTAGTCTCCTCCAGACGAGGCTGCCATGACACACCGGCAAACAAACGTGTCTATGGTTGACAAAAAGAACACTCTGTTGCTTTCAAATCAAGTGAACAGGTTTCCATGGGCAAAAATGAACAAAACTGAGCTTTGTTTTTCCTTCTCAATTTGCGATGGGCTACTGCTAGTTTTAATTTATCATTGGAGAATTTATGTGAGCTGAAGCATCTATTCATTGCATTTTGGAAAGTTATTGGCATTTCGCCTAATTCGCTCTCATTCAGGATAGACCTCCTTTTTATAATTTTTTAAATGTCTCGATAAAAGAGTTTGTGTTGATGCAGTCACACTGGAGAGATGACAAAATGCGTGCCATCAGAAGTTAATTTGAGATCCGTTTATGACTCAGGATACCAAGTTTTCCTGCATTCCTTCTTTGTGGCACTTAGCTCGCTTCACTCTGGAGGCTTCAGACGAGCAGATTGGCTGTTGTGAGGATGCTGTGGTCAATATGAGTGGCATGCCTAGTTGTTAGCTTTGTAGATACACATACTTCATTGATTGTCATCCTGTTTTATTGTCGGAGACTAAAGGCAAGTCTCACATGATTTCCTAGATGTACAAAGGGAGGGAATTAATTTTAATGTTTGTACAGGTCACTCTATCGTGATGTTACTTCTTCCCACATGCGAGTCAGTGACACGAGAGGGAATAAGCTTTCTTTAGTGCCGGAGATACGTATTCGTCGTATAGCTGTATAAAAATGTTTCCTTTTTCATCAAAGTTTTGTGCAATATAGTTACATACAGCCAACATCTAAGAGAGGAAAGTAGCTTTTTGATCTTGCAACCAATAGCATTGTCTG